>JAMKCH010017860.1:0-65958 GCA_023653785.1 Ophioderma brevispina
ACGGCAAGAGAAGATCCAATATCCGTGAAGAATCTGAAGTGGGGAGCATAGCAGAAGGGTCAGAGTGGACCTTCTTACCCTTTTTAGACCGGAAAGCCCAGGAAGGTTTGATCAAACGAACGGAGTACCAAATATCTGAAACGGAAAAATTCGGAGAAAAATACAACTTGTGCAAAATGAATTATGCCGAAGACAGAGGCTGCGTGAATCCCCAGGAGAGGGGTAAAGATTCTATGGGGGTCAAATATTGGAACTGCTCTAAATCTAGAACTATAGCTCAAATTATTCCTTAGATAACCAGGAGCTAAAAAAAGTGAAGTGGGTCACGTGGTGTGGTGCCTCCTTCAAGATTATATGGGAAAATAGGCTAAAGGTCATTTGTTATTCAAGAAAGGTAACACTTGCAATATCCAGAGTTTTTTGAAAAAAATATCAACAAATGTATTATGATATGAGTCAAATATGCGTTTGATTTTGCATAGTTGTTGGTCCTTTACTAGGGAGGGGTATGCTGTCACCCATCCCCATAGAATCCTACAGGAAATTTTGTATACTACTCCATTTAACAACAAGCAGATAATGAAAGTGCAAAAGCATTTCATATTGGAATCAGTATCATTAAAATTTTTGAAATATTTTTACAAAGAAAATTTAGGTATTGCAAAAGGGTGACCTTGCTTGAATAAACAAATGACCTTCAGCCTATTTTACCAAATATCTTGAAAGGAAGGACCACCACTCATGTGACCCAATGACCGTTTTTACTCATTGAGTTACCTAAGGAATAATTTGAGCTATATTACATTAGATTTAAGGAGCAGTCCAAACATTTGACCCTATAGTAACTTTATACCCCTCTCCTGGGGCCTACGAAGCTGAGGGTCTCCGGCAGACATTCATATGTGCACAAGTTAGATTTTCAGAATTTTCCGGTGTCAGCTATTGGGTCTCGTTTCGTTTGATCAAACCTTCTGGCTGATGCTCTCTATTGTCAAGGAAAAAATATGTTTGTGATTGATTCAATTTCAGAAGAAATGTGTGATTTTGGAGGACGGAGTTAATTTGGTTAGGTAATTTCTGTGTAGTGCAAGTGATTCATTAGCCTCATCTGGTTGTTTACAAAGCTCCTATATAATTTACTTTAGTTTGTATTGATTTAATACCTTAATCCGGTATTACACTTGGATAATCAGTCTTAAACAATGGGAATGGATAATGAGGCGATTGGTGAAATATTGTTGTAAGCAGATTCGGATCGTCATCATGTGTCGAATCCAGTTAACTATGGAGATGGGAATTTTGGAGCCCCTTTATGGTATCTGGTTTTTTAATGCTTACGTTCGATAAAGTAAGATGGAAATGGTTTGATTGCAGGTGATACTGGAGGTGAAGGAAAATATCGGAAAGTGATCTGATAAGTTTGGTAATGATGACACCAGATTTGATTATCTGCTAAGATATAATTGAGAAAAAGTTATCAGGTAATGCATTTTTCTAGTCGGCTATCAATTACAGGGAAGAATTGTTGATAATCAAGTTGATGATTGAAGTTGTTGACTTACGGCCTACTATCACAATTTCAAGAGGTTCAAGATTAAAGTTCCCCCATGAGGTAGCATTGCCATGTTTCTCGTTTGTTACCGTGATCAATGTTTTTCAGATTGAGACATAAGAGTCCTCAAAACAACATATTTGGCTTATAAAATACCATGATGGTTTGATGGATGGGTTATTTCAATAAATATTCGATCACAGGAAGTACAGTCTAATTTGAGGTCAGTTCTGAGAATATAATTAATTTTAATTTTTGTGTTAATAAAAGAAGCTCTCCACCTTTCCTGAGGCACGTATTCAATTTTCCGCGTTGTAACCTGGAAGGTCAACAAGATTGGCTTCGGAAACTATCATTGAACCGGGAGTCATAAAGCCGATAAATATCAAAGCGATGGTTGAGTGCGTAGAAATAGTCAGTAATTGAACTACCATTCTATTTAACTACGGCTATTATGATCTACTACTAATTATTAGTACGGCTTAATTAATGTGTTGATATGGAAACCAATTATTTTGGAATTCAATACGGTTGCCATAAATAAATATTGATTTTAATATTAGATTTCTACCTATCATTTGAAAGGCCTCTGGATTTCCAAGCACGAATGAAGTTTCGTTTTGCATTGACAATCCCAATTGGTGTTATTTTTTAAGTGGAATATTTGGATTAAAGGTAAATAAAAAATACCAGGATTTGAATGTATTATTTTGAACAAATTTTGTAGTTGATTTTGCCCCAATTTGAAGCAGTTATTTTGAGTGAACCAATCCAATGCATATTTTGGGTGGCGTTCCGTTCAAGTGTTAAAGCACTAAAATGGCCATTTTTTGTTAAAATTGATTAGTGATCGAAATTAAAAAATCGTGTAGTATCGTACGCAAAAGTCAATATTTAATTTCCTTGTCCTCAAAGGTAGTATGGAAGAGAAAGTTTGCTGAATTAATATAGATTGAGGGATTTTTACAGGCAATAGTCAAGGTCATATTTAAGAAAAATGGTTTCGTGGCTTTTTGTGTTCATTTTCTAAGTATATTGTATTCCAATATACATAGACACTTTATCAAAAAATCGATGGTGCCAATTTTTCTTAGTAATTTAATGTTTTATTAATGCGAATTAATATGACGCCATTAAAAAAATATAGAAACTCGAGCCTGTTCGTTGCGCAATATATGGGATATGTATTTTTGACTTGGAGGAAACGCTTATCTGGAAACCTCAGATTTGCCGTATTCGGAGATAGCGGCCAACAAACGGGCGCCTTTATAGGTGAAGTAAAACTTACATTACCAGAATATATGTAAATTTTGGTTATATCACTCAAAAATATTATAAACTGTGTAAGGTAAAGCGCACTGTCCCATTTTCAGAAAATATCAAAATTCTTAGTTGACTCGCAAATGATAGTTAGTCTAGCCATTGGAAGAATAATGTTAGATTTTACACATAAAAAAACATACCAAAAAAAATATAGGGAAATCAATAGAGGCTAAAGATATTAAAGTCTTGTGGCCTAACTTTAAGTTTGCCGTAACTTTAATCAAACAAATGTGTCTATTACATGAATATCATAGACATAGACTCGTACTCATTGATTTAAAACCACAAAGGCCACAGACTGGTCAGTTCAAAACAGGGTACATATGTCGTGGGTGTAATCAACACGGCGTGTGTGTGCTTGGTTAAGGAGTTTGGGTCAAATAGCTTTTGGCATCGTTCAAGCCTCAATATCTTCGAAATGTCTCCGCAGCTGAAGCGTGAAATGCCCTCGCTAACAAACAAGAAAACGCAACTCCCGCGTAGCAAGCGTTTTTACGCAAAATAAAAAATCTTTAACCACGGAGCGCGCGAGAAGGGTGGATGCATAGAAGCTAGAATATATATATTTTGGGTCCATGGTGCTGGGACCTCAGCAGATGATGGCGGACTGTGGACAAATCTGTACGTAACCCCGCGAACGGGATGTTTTCCAGTCGCAATACCAGCTCAGATTGGAGACAGAAATGAAAATTGATTAGTGTGCATCAAATTGGATGGAATATAAACGAGGATTAGGAACTGGTCTAAAATAAAATCAAAATATCTCACAATGCACAGTTTATATTATTTGGAAAGTGATAGTAAGCCGATGTTTTTGGAACAGTACGGCAAGGGCCTACATAGATGGACAAGGACATGGAGAGGTTTTGCTAAAATAATGACGCTGAAACCTTTGAACGGTTTTGGTTGACCTTATTCAAACTGTGAGACCCTGCTACTGTATGGTCTTCTCTGTTTTTAATGCTCACAATATTTCTGATGAGAATGTATTTAGTGACTCTTTATGACATTGTGTTATGACTGACTCAGCTACTTTAGTTGTGCTAGCAGAAATGGTGTGCCAAAGTCAGCGTGCGTGATTGATGGGCCTACATGTAATAGCACACTAAAATCTGTTGATGTTACATGTAGGCCTAATCACTTGCAATGCTGTTATAATATGGCTAAGTCTTTATGAAGTGATAAGTGTTACATTGTTCCATGCATAATGCTTTAAGTAATCAAATTGATAACTTCCAAATATTACTTCAGTATGATGATAATTGAGGGTATTCTTTGAAACCAGGAAGATAATTGTGAAATTAATTGAATGTAATTATGCAAATGGTAGTCATAAAAATGCTTTGATCTGTGATTGTTCTTGTAAAATGTTACTGGATAATGTTAATGCAATGACACAATAGGACCATGTATGCTGTTACAAATTATTTTAATTCATCTCATGCAGTGAAATCATTTACATTCGACTACAGTCATCTCAACCTACCTCAAAACATGTCAATATTCCAAAAAAGTTATGTAAATACTATTACAAATGTTCTGTTAGAAAATGTAGTTAATTGTGATGTACTGTAAAAGGAAGATAAAAATCAACATATATATCTTGTAATAATTGTTCTCTTGATTTTCATGTTGATTGTTGTAGAATGTTCAACAACATTTGGTTGTGTTGAAGTTATGCTCTTTAAAATTATGTTTCCAGAAATGGCCATTTTCGGGACTTGCCATTTATTGATTATACGTTTAATGGTACCATGGATTCTACTGAGAGGGAATGCGAGTGTCTTTAATCATAATCTTTCAATCAATAATTCATTTCAGTAGTGATGGGGCATGGTGATTCTTTTTCTTAATGTTCTAATGACACTAGTTCTTCTTTTATTGCAATAATTCTTCTTCGATAAGAAGAATTGACACTAGTGATATCTCACGATATTAGTTACCGAATTAGTTCTTCCTGTGATTCTGTCAAGCCAAAGACACAATGTCAGTTATACTCAATGTACCCAGGCATTTATTTAAAATAAGCTTGTTGAGTTTCATGCTCGCGTGTAGCTAGAAATCCTGATTTTTATTGCCATAACTGAAATCTGGCTGGATGATTCTTTACAATGGCTGGTGAAGTTTTTCCATCTGAATACTGTTTTTCGCAATGATAGAAATACACATTGCGGTGGGGTTGCTTTAGGTATTAGATCTAATCTTCATCCTGTTTTTATCTAATGATCTGAAATTGTATGGGGCGAGTTATAATACAAACTAGGGTAAATGCTGTTGGTGTTTATTATAGGCCCCTTAACAGAACAAAAATAGTTTGGATATTTAGATGATTACTCTTAGTAAAATACAAGCATTCGAATAAATCTTATGTTTTTGTCTCTTGTGGTGATTTAACATTCACATTGATTGGGTTTAAGAAACTGATTGTTACAAAAAGGTGCTCTTCCAAAGGTTTCTTTGATACCATGTATTCAAATGGACTCACTCAGGTTTTGAAGGAGCCTACTTATAGGACTCTTAATGGATTGACCACTTCCTTGATTTGGGGTTGTTTTCTGACCCTTCTTTTGTCACGTCTTGTAATTCAACTTCTAAATGCATGTTGTGATCATTCAGCGTTTCATCCTTTTGAATTATAAAGTCATAAAGTGTAAAGCCGATCAATAAGTGTGTATGTGTGAATAGGGCAGACTTTGACAAAATTGAAGCAATTCTTGTTAATGGTTTTGGGCAGCTAGGTTTGATAATGAGGATGTTGATTCTGTTTGGGATAATGTTGAGCATGTTATAAGCAGTATTGATCACTCTTGTACTAGGAAAAATGTTTCCAAGTTCAAGTCTTGCCATGGATGAATAAGGATATCAGAAAAAACTCTGTACTAAAAAGAAGTACTTTATAAGAGAGATAAGAAAAGTAATTCTGATGTTGCATGGCACCAATTTAAAGACTGTAGTAATAAGGGTAAGGCATTAATTAGGAAGCGTCACAGGGACTATACTTATGATATTTCTGCAATGCCAAGGGTAATCCTAAGAAGTTGTGGTTTATGTCGCATCTAAAAGGGAATGCTCTGCAAAACACCTTCTTTACCAATTAATGGACCACCAATCTAGTAATTCCTGCTGACATGCTGCGCTTTGAACAAGATTTCAGTAAATTTGATGATTATGTACATCCTCTGATCTAACTCTTTACCGGGGACACGATACTCTCATTGTGCACCTCCTCTTTGTTTTAATCTGTTTACAGGTGGATGAAGTTCTAGACAACTCTTGAAAAAATCTTGTGATGCTTCCAAATCTCCCGGACCTGATGAAATTCTTCCAATTTTCTTGAAATCAGTGTAATGAGCTTGCTCCGGGATTGTGTGATTTGTTAATTCTTTATTCAGAAGGTGATGTGAAGTTTCCAAAGGCTGGAAGAAGCTAATCGTGTTCCGTCCGTTAGAAAGGTTGGTGATAAGCCGAAAGAGATGTAGTAGTTACATCTGTCTCACTGACTAGTATTTGTGCAAGGTATGGAGCAGTTAATTTTCTGTTAGTATTATGAATATGTAATATGAACATATTTTGTCAGATAACCAGTTCGGCTTTCGCACTGGGAGGAATTGCGAGCAAATGTTGGTTTAAAGTCTTATGTCATCTTCTTAGCAAATATCTTGATGATCGCTTAAATGTAATCTTGTAGATGTATTTTCTGGGAGTTCAGCTCTGCAGTTGACAAAGTAGACCACAACATTTTACTCTCAAATAAAACTTCATTCATTGGGCATCCGCGGTTTTCTTCTTCAGTGGATTCAAAATTTCTTTCAGGCGGAAAGCAGCGGGTTGTGTTCAAGGGTGCAGTGTCAGAGTGGGGTCTGTAACCTCAGGTGTTCCCAGGGCTCTGTTCTTGGTCCTATTCTTCTTACTTTTTGTCAATGGAGTTTTAACTGATGTGTTTCTTCTCCTCTCTTCAGTTTGCAGATGAATTCCCCCACACAATACTTCGTCCTATTTTATGAAAGTGAGTATCATGATGTTCTCAGAATGATTATCACAAAATTTTAAAGGACTATTCTTAATAAAGTGACCTCTCAATCTTTCTAAGTACTCCGTTAGCACATGACTAGATCTAAATCTCCTGATTATGTCTTTAATGATGGGTGAGAGTATACTTGTTGAAGTTAACAATTTCAAATACTTGTGTTACTTTCAGTAGGGACCTTTCCTTGGACTCTCATATAGTTGCAATTTCAAGTAAGGTTTCAAACTGTTGCTTCATCATCAGATGCACAAGAAAATGTCTTCTAATGCACTGCATGAACCCTCTACAAAGCTCTCATCTTGCCCCCATATATTTACTGTGCATGTGTTGGGGCACCTCACAAAGGATAATTGGATAGGTGAAGAAAAGGCCAACAGAAAATTACAAGGACATTAGTCTATAAGCAATCACCAAGGGCGGGGAGCTCGTCCACTTACTTGAGCAGACTCTTGATTGGAATCTAGTCAGGCTCGAGATGCTGTTTCAAAATTAAAAGGCTTGTTCTGGGTTTAAGATTCTTAACCTTGATTTGACCCCTACTTCTTTTAATTCTGTGATTCAACATCCATGTTGCGGAGTACTAGGCTTTTGCACCAATATTGCAAGGACTCCTTTTCTGCAATTCTAGGTTTATTGTCACTCCACGTCTTTGGAATGATCTCCCATCTGATTGGCGTGCTGTCAATAGCTTTATAACTTTAAAGCAGGCTGTAATGTAATGCCACTTTTAAGTTGACTTAATAAATATTGTAAAGATGTAGTGTTTTTGTAAAAAAAAAAATTTTTAGGTCCAGTTGAACCAATTTGATATAGACGCGGTAAATTGTTTGCTTTCTTCCAATCGTTTAAACATTGACTGATTTTTGTTTCATTGGGCAACATTTGCCTTGCCTATTCGTTGGTTTTCCTATTATCAATCTTGCTTGTTGTGCCATGTTGTATCTTTGTTTCTCTTTGGATATGAGAGCACCTTGTGATCGGGTTTTTATACAACCATTCTCTTATCCAGAATACTTGGCTTTGCTTTGATCATTTGTATGTATTATATATTTATCATCTTTGTTCGGTATTTGCAAGTAATTCAAATAAATTTCTATTATTATTTTCATACATTATAATAATTCATATGCGAGTCAAGCCCGATACGCGACTTAATATGCTTAAATGTGTAAATGGCCATCAGAAAAAGGCGTCTTAGCTTACCTAATGTTCCAATGAGGTCGGTATCGGCCTTTAAGGCATAGTGCTGGGAAAGTTGCTGCTTATTTGTGGGGGCGGGGGACCTTTAGAATCGTAGTTACCTTTTCCCATTATAGTTATCTTATTTAAAATATAAATCGAGAGGTCAGTGAAAATCCTCATTGACATGTCGGTCTTTCAAGAGAAAATCTATCAAAACCCTAATATGAGCTAAACCGGAGTGTTTGCTGTCGATGCCCGCCTCTCCTGCCACAACTTGCAGGATATAAAATGAAACAAATTATGAAAACACCAACCTCGGATGCAGAACATAAAAGATACGGTGAACGCGAATGTTATAAAATGAAAGATATAAACTGCATAATAAAGCACAATAAGAAACGAAAAAAAGACTAATAATATTGAATATAGCACCGACTAGATTACATGTCCTATATGTGACCGCGGCACCATTACAAAACCGCAGGAACAAGTTAGGTTGCAGTGACTTATTCCACATTTGATCAGAGCCAGTAAGAAATATCCTAATCCCCATTCATGTCCATCTTAACAATAAAAGCAGTATGACTTTAGTTGCTTGCCTTTATATAACAATCCCACCAGGCTGTATCCCACATTCTTTGCATTCTGGAGGTATTCTTTACTTGACAGCTCACAAAAGACTGTAATGCTACAGTGGCATTGTTTTTATAGTTGACAGTTGTCTGCCCGCTTTGGTTGGATGAATTTTGGTTAGTGGGATTAGTCTATATAAAAGGCAGCTAAAGTCATACTTGCTTTTATTGTTAAATATGAATGAATTGGGGATTTGGCTATTTCTGACTGGCCTCTGATCAAATGAGATGAATAATCACTGCGACTTTGTTCGCGGTTTGTAATGGTGTTCACATAGTGAGCATGTCGCCAAAGGTGATTGCCGGGGAGATCCATACGCGCTGGTCACAACACCAACAGACTTATATTCTAAGCTTTATGCACACACTCAGAGATGCGCGCTCACCATTTTTTTGCGTATTATTCTGGGCTGGCGGTTGTTTTTGTCGGAGCTATATGCACTAATATGTCTCAATGTGGTTTCATTTTTCCAAAAAATAAGGATTTTTCGCATGAATTTCTCGAAAGGGACCTCGGTGACCCCATGATTTTTTTGTTTTTCTTTAGAAAGCTGACATGGTGCGCAACTTATTAAAATCACAACAAAAGTATGGCTAATTTTTTTAGGCTTATTCGAAATATGTCCTCGAACAAATGCCTTTGTTTCCATATACCTAATGTATTAATTTTTTTTGCGAAAATGTGTTTTGTAATGGTTTTTTAACTCAAAGTGGCATCGGATGACCCCCGATTTTTTTTTCTTGATTTTTCGTTCAATATCGATGAAACCAGTATTTATGCTAAAGTTTGAAAGGAAAATTAGTGATGGCGGAAGTATATATGACCAAACCCCTTAACGCCATTCCCGCGTCGTCTGCTTGAATTAATGTTCGCCGGCGACATTAATAAATCGTTTCTCGGTTTACACGGACAATGGCGCTGATTTGGGCTTAATAATTTCCAGGTGAGTGCTAATGTATATACAAAGCCTTACAGTCCATCTGCAACAATAAATAATTTGAAAAACTCTAGAGTGCGCAACTATTTTTCAAATGTGTGCCAGTGGCCTCTTAAGTTTAGAGAGATATTGTCTTTGACCCACTAAGAAAACTCCGGGTCCGGCGTTCTGTTTTGTAACAATAAAGAAATTCCAGATGGTGACCAATACGACTGCGTTTAGATTTTTTTTAAAGCCTACAAATACATAGTTATTTTAATTTAGTTATGTATTATCCATGGAAGAAAAATTATTAGTAAAAGTAAAAAATAAAGTGTGTTTGAGAAGGTTTTTGATCAAATTTATACGGAAAGTTAATTTGTAGATGGCGAGGTGACTGAGCGGTCTACTAAGCCTAAGGCGCCTAAATCGTAGAGTGCCGGGGGTCCGTTCCCGAAACTTTGATCGTAAAGTTCATCAATATGCAATGACTGTTGGTGCCCCAGCTTCTATACCTTTTTTTCAGTACTTGGTATTGATTATTCTAAACTGTTTTTTAAGAAATGGAGGAGTGGGGAAGACAGACGTAAAAACCAGGATATTTTATATAATATTTTTGAACACGGGGGCTGCGCATGTTGGAGATCTGAGTTATTTTCTCAAGCTCAAAAG
The DNA here is from genome assembly GCA_023653785.1 of Ophioderma brevispina. NCBI lineage: Eukaryota > Metazoa > Echinodermata > Ophiuroidea > Amphilepidida > Ophiodermatidae > Ophioderma > Ophioderma brevispina. The sequence continues at coordinate 10,306 of JAMKCH010017860.1, forward strand.
TTTATTTGGGTTTAAAGGTCCCAGGAAAATGGATGATTAAACCTACTCACAAATCTTTGTGGGGACATTCCATTGCAAATAAACAGGACCAAACAAAAGAATACTCTACCCAGTGACATAATTGGTGAAAACTATTGCTTAGCAGTCAATACATGAATCGATTCACACAAAAAGCAACTGGAATTTTCTATACTCTCTGATAATTCAACGGTTACCACAATGATTCATCACCAACCCCACATGATTGAATGGCTTTCAGGTCCATCCTTGTAGGACTGACCAAAAAGTAATCAATTATACTTGGCATTTCCTGGGACCTTTAAAACGTTAAAAAAGAAACATTTCTCAAATTTTTGGAAAATGTTGGGAATGTCTGTTTTGGAGAATTTTCACCTGTTTCGACACATCGTTTGAAGGTATGATGCTGCTGATTCGTGTTTTAATACTCGTTCTAATTGTCAGATCATTGAATGTACAAACTTTGGTATATTTTAAAAACCAATTTAAGTTAAACTTAGCTGGTCAAGATTTTCATCTTCAAGATCCAACTTGGAGGAACAAAAAATGGCCCTGAATGGGATGAACAGTGCGATTCCGCATATTTCATAATCTTTTCTCATTCATAAATTTTTTAAATTTGAAGATCTGTTGTGAATTTGATATTCCCAAGTTATCGAAGGACGTATAATTCACTAATGATGGTATTTATTTTAGATATGGTTTCAGAACCCCACGAATATTCCAATAAATGTATTGAAAAACTATCACATCTCTTGTGGATGAAAAGAAAGTTCCTAAGCATGTTTAGTAGGTTATGGAACGAGAATCCCATTCATTAAGAAGTTTGGGGAGAAGTTTGAAGAATGTTTTCAATAGTTTGAAGGGTGCTGAATATCATATTTTTGGGGTCCCAACCTCTGGGAAATGTGGGAACGTTGTAAAATAAGGGAGTAAAATTAGTGTAAAATTAGTACAGGGAAATTTGAAATCAGGTCAAATTGTGTTTAAATGTACCCAATGTATTTGTCTCCATTATCTGGATAAAAAAAGTGTAGTGGATTCAAAAAAAGGGTATAGTTGTAAGGTTTCCGATGAAGTGTGGCGGATCCAGTAGGGAAAAATGCATAATACAGGGGAAAACTGAAAAAATGCTGGTTGTTGTATAAAAGTTAACCAAAGTGTTCGTCTTGTTACAATGATGAAAAAAGTTATTAGTGGAGATTTGTACTGCGGCAAGACACATGCATTAACACTCCCACGTTATATATTTCCCCGCGCTGTATTCCTAATACTAATAATCCCTCTCTTTTAAACGCCTCCGCACATCCCCTTTGGTACTCGTCAAATGTCACAAGGTCATCACGAAAGGTTCAATCTTTAATATTGCACCGATGTCTTAAAAATTGTTATACAATAGTGCAAATGTTTTTTGCAGTCTCGGAGGAAGATAACAATTTGAGCCCAATTTTTTGAAGAAATCGGAGCAATATTTAAGATTTAACCTTTCGTGATGAACTTTGACATTTGATGCTTTTGTGTTATATCTCCATACCATAAATTGTAAGTAGTACAAACCCTATACCTTTTTTAATCCTTGTAACAAGACGACACGTTGTGGTTACTTTTCCAAGCATCTCAAGCATTTTTTAATTGTTGACCCCTGTATTATGAATTATTCCCTCCTGGTTCCGCCCACACTTTTACGAGGGGCATCTTCGCTAAATTTGTTCATTAACTTCATAGAAGACAAGTGCACTGAGAAATGATGCTCTGCTCTCCCGGGTCACGGAATTGCCTGCAATGGACCCCAACTATATAACCCCACTGGGATCTGTGACTGATTATTGAAACGTGACACACAAAAACTCCATGATAGTAATAGAAAACCTTACTTGTAGTGCACTGACGGATCATATTTAACTAAGGACTCCCTCCGTGTTCAACATGACAGGTTACAAGGTCTCGTCGTTGATGCCCAACGCCGTGCGTTTGTAGCTCCTGGCATCCCTGGAGTTAATCTACGTGAGTCTATCGCAAGCCATAAAGGCAGTCGTAACGTATTGACGCAACGCGTGCGAGAAAGTAGCAACGCGTGGCGCTACATTTCGGCGATATTTTTTTTTTATTTGCGCCATGGTTGTTTTGGGAAATGTGCCACCTCCAATGCTACTCCTTTCTGCCATGTTCGCTTTCAAGGCAGAAAACAAACGTCACACAATGAAGGAAAACACTATAGAGTCATATGTTCCACTTTTTCTTTTTAATTTGCTACCAAATTTTGCGGACACATTGTGTCAAGAAAAATACTGTGTATCGCCTCTAAATTAAAACAAAATTAAAAATGTTAAAAAAAGTGTAACAATCGCCCTCGCCGCATGAAAGCTATGAGCTAATCCATTTAAAGCTATGCGCGCTGTGTGAAGCTGAGACAAACTTTGTTGGCTTAAGCAATAATGGACACTTTTCAGTTGAAGAGCGCCCCCCAATTTTCAAAAATTTGATATTTTGGCAAGTTAAGTTGTAGGTAATTGTCTAGGAAACATACCTGCGAACGAGAATGCTTAAAAAATGCGGTTTGTCTAAAAAAAGCATTTGTTAATTTAGAATGGGATCCAGATGGGATCTTACGGCCAGAGTGGAAAATGATGAAAATATATCCGTCCTGATGAAATAGTGCCACCTCGAGAAAATAACCTCTAAAACTTGACTGAGAAACAATTTAAAACAAACTATAGGGATGAGCGTAGACACGTACATGCGCCCTATACCCGGCTCTTTCACATTGGAAGGCCGTTTCCAGCAGCGTTGGAATATTATCGACATCTCCGATAATTATTATTCTATTGCAAAATTCCTTCGTTTGTGACAGATAGAAATTTTCGAGCTTAAACCATTCACAGTTTTGTTTTAATAGCCAGTTACCAATGCCAACCGTTGTTAAAAATCTCCATTTTTTTGGAAAAAATTGTGGGTGCTCTTCAAAAAAGTGCTATTATTGATGGATTTTAGACGGCTCTTCACTCAGACCGACCTCCTAAATTTGTCAACAGGGCTTCGGGTGGTTGAAGGTGCCATTTCGTTATGTTTGCAGCACCTTCTGTTTTATTCATTTTTCACTAGATATCCTTGAGAAATGCCTTATTGTCCCCCACAATTTTTTCAGGTGATTCCGACTGCGGTTTTGTGTATGAGCAATGCTCGTTTCCCACGCCACATAGGCCACTGTGCTATAATTCTGTCAGTTTACGGACAGGAAGAAAATACAAAATTGCGAATTTTCTTACAGATACGATCCGAATTTGCACGTAGATTTGGTACACATGAATTAATCATTGTAAACGGTTCAGATGAGATAAAAATATCAGCTTCTTTGAGGTAGTCGAGGGACGAGGCTGTGATCACGAAATACCCCTTAAATAGAATGAACAATGTATACATTATCTTTAAAACAGCTTAAATAATGTATGATTCATGGAAAGGTAGTAGGTTAGACCACCTTTGGAAATTTATATTGCCGATAATCAGCTGTTCATATCAGCTGTAAATTTACAAATTTTGGTATGATAATGTAGGTTTGAACGGAGAGGTGCTAGGGGTGTGTGGGGTCCCATGCAGTTCCAGGATTCTTAAAGGACCGGTAACGGGACCAATTTTTCAGTGAAAAGATACTCCTGAAAGGTGCTAGCTTTCGGTGAGAATGTGAGACTAATATACCCGTTTTCGTTAAAATATTACTCCTCGACTAAACGACGTTTATTTATATCCCTTCCGCGTCCTGTTTTCAAAACGGACTAAGAAACTTAATTTTAAATGAACAAATATATAAGAAAAAAACACTTGTTTCTGTACTTGTAGACGATTGACACTCAGTCGGCCAATAGGAGTCGGCCATTTCAATTTCAAAAATCACCCAGAGAGAGATTGTGTCATCGGTATAGCCCCCCGGTTTCAAGTGCGTGGTTAATATAACAATGGCCATGCACTCTCCGTGATAAGGAAGCTTTAGTGTTTTTATCCTCCGCCTACCGGTGTGAAAGCAGAATAGTCGATGGGAGCCATAGTCCGGGGCTCCATAGAGATAACGGAATTAAAGCGTGAACTAATGTTACGTGAAGAGTCAAACTGATGAATCGATTGCCTTTCACCATTGTTCACGGACTATGCGTACGCCGCACACTCATGACTTCACACACCGGGCTTATTGTTGAAAATCTAGCTCCAAGTTTGCTGAAGTCTATGTGTATCATGGTCACTGATATGGGAAAAGAAATTGAGGTAACATTTCAGTAGGACGACGTGGCATACTTCCGGTAATTTAAGGACGTGACCCCACGATATGAACGTCACAAAAAATTTTAATCCAGCGCTCAGATTTGCGAGTTCGAGTCCTCGAGAAAAATTAAAAATCGAAATGTGATAATGATATTGAAATTTTCGTTTCAATTTATGTAACTTAACACGCATATAGATACTAAACTTTGATGTCCAGTAGAAATTGGTAGAGATATGTGGAATTCAGTCAGAGTAAGAGTCACGAACACAAAAAAAGAACATATTTAGGGCCCATGAGAATTCGCCATTACGAAAAAATGTACAGAGTTAGATCTTGATTACATTAGTTTGTCTGAAAAATCGTGAATTAGGCATGCTAAGACGGCCATTCTCATGTGGTTGTTTCGACCTGAAAGGTGTTTGAATGCCTGACAATGACACGGCAAGATGACGCATAGTGATACGAACCTCGTGCAGAAATGTTGTTTACGCTAAAAGAAAAACGAGCATTTATTTGTGTATCGTGGGGAAACTGCAGAAGGAAAAAATAGGTGGTTAAGTTGTTAGTATTGTATTATAGTTGGGAAAGGGTATGTTTAATAAAGAAAAGCACTCTAAAAGATAAGAAAAAAAAGTCATGATGGACTCGAATGGCGAATGCATTGAAATCCCAAGCTTTTATAGTGAAACAAATCAATTAAGTCAATGCGGAATAAAGAACATGAACCCCATTCAACTGTGTGCATATTGATTTTTTTGTGAAGGAATAACCGGTAAAGGTGCAGTCTGCGATGGCGTAACATGCAGTTTAAAGGGAAAAGGGCCCCACGCAAAATTCGCCTACTCCTTAAGACCCCACCCAAATGAGATTAGGAAAAATAATAAATTGATAGTAATAACAGTATAGCATCAATATTTAATCTTTTCCTGGAGCTGGCTAGCATACCGAGGTGTTAAAAAATAATGCCCTTGGCTACACTCGAACCCGTAATCGCCGCATTACTTGAATAGCGCGCTTGCTAACTGAGCTAACCAGGTGGCATATGTAAGAAGCGATATATCAACTCTATAGGTATATAGAGTTGATCTAGGCCCCCTATCTGTCAAATATCATTTTTGACAACGTGTTTTCAAACTGCATTTTCTAACAAGTACGGTCATTGCCATCGATAAATCCTATCAGAAGATGAAATATACACCAATAATTTTATCACATCATGCTAAAAATGAGTCATTCATTTTGATAAGATGCACATTCGCAGCTACTTGAAAAATGTAAACTTTGCAAAATTCTACTGGAAGTTGACAGCATGATCATGGCTAAATTTGCCTTATATCGACTGTGGAGAAAGCCGATTGAAAAATTGTATATTTATAAACAAAATATACATATCTAAGACTTATTCAGGAGTCTGTGGGAATAATTGGTCCTCTCCTGTGTTAATAATTAATCAATTAAAATTGCTAATGAAAACCGCGCGAAAAAATATTGTTCCTCGTACCCACGAGTGCTCATGCCGCTCACCAAAGTTCGAACCCTTAAAAATTGACCTTTTAACGGCTATATGCGTCGTTGGCGTTCCTACTGTTTATTCATTAAAAATAAATGGGCAACTTTTATTTAGGAGAACCAGACTGTTATTGCATTTTAGTAATTTCACATTGACGTGGTCACAAAAAAACACCATAGATGGCATACCATACCGTCTAGATGACAACGTTCCAATCGCAACTTTAAAAGTTTATTTTGCTGTGCGTGAAAACCGATGGAGGTGCTTTTTCATCATCGATTAGAAGTAGAAACGCATATTGATATGGGCTCGTGTTTTGTGATAATGTAGCCTGTGGTTTAGTATTATACCAGCCGGGGATGCCAGCTATTGAACAGAGTGTGCGTATACCCATACCGTGCGAGCTACGTGCTATTTTGAACATGTAGCGAGGTAACTCATATCGCATGCTCCAGCGATGCCAGGATCGCAAACGGCGTAGGCTAAAGAAGAAGACTGTAACATGCTTTTGAACTACGGAGTGATTCCTTTAGTAAATTAGCACTACAGTAGGTAATTTCTATACTATCATAGAAGTTTTTGTGTAATTTTCAAATAGGCGAGTCAGATCCACGTGGGTGAAGTTTACTCTCATATTCAACAGAAATTATGCACTTTTAGCAATGACGTCATATGTCAATGCTGGGCTTCGCCCAGAGCAGAGAGAAGCCCTTGCGCTTGCACGGCAGGTCAATGGTATCTTGGCTCAACCTGCCTCCAGAACAACCCAGCATGCAGAGAAGACAAAGGAATCACCTGTAGAAATAGGCTGAAATGTTCAGTTGAACCAGGTGCCATGCATTGTATTCTTCGCATCCTTGGATGATCTGGAGGGCAAACAAAATCCCTTCAATATAATTTCCTTCCGTGCAAGTGCCTATAGCCACGCAAATTCTCGGTCGGACTTGCATCTTCAGGTGCGATGTTTTTTGTGCATCATTGAAAAATAAGATCAAATCAATCATTTGGCACATCTGCAACTTATTTATAAATATTATTAATGATTAGCAAAATAAAAAATAAGATAAGGGAGACCCCCCTCACCTGTTGTATATGCTGAAAATGCTTGACAGAGTACTCAAATACACCATCTACAATCTGACAGGGACTGCACCCCTTGTTGAAAGAATCCAATACTCGTCAACTAAAATTCTTAGGCATATACTCCGCTTGTCTGATACGAGCATTCACTGTATTACCAACTCATGGCAAGAAAACTCGACTGTCAACTGTTGTAGTTTAACAAATGACTCATGACCGTGCCGTGGCTGGAGGGACAGCGTCATCATCGTCGTTGTCGGTCGTCTGCGGCGGCGGCAGCGTCTTTAACTGCTTGGGGCAAAACTATACTTTTTGTAAAACCTTAGGAGCCGCTCGATAATGGTGCATCTTTGCAATTATTCGAACATTCCGTAACGTTAACCTGTACAAACTCACCACCTATTTCTATATACTTATGCTTCCACAAGGTTAGTGGGTAAACCTAAATGTAGATGCTATTGGGGACAATTTCCATTATATTAATACAAACATTATTTCGTTGCAATTTTGTTGGTCAAATCGTCTAATGGAGCCGCGGACTAATGGCTCCAGGCGGAAGATTTCCTTTTACAAGCCGGTGTAAAGAAACTGATTGTCCCCCCATAAGAGAAAGTGTCCTAGCTACCATAGCAACAATGTATCGGAATAACCGGGACCTTGTCGACGAGGCCATTCGGGTACAGTGCTGACACAAATGATCATACAGCACTCAATGGAGAACAGAATGGCTGATGGGTGCTAGGACACTCAGTCACACGGACACTGTATTATAGGACAAAACACACGGTTTCCGTGCATACATATGGCACTCGACTCGTCCACGTATCAACTCCAGTTTCTATTTCATTCCCGTACCCTTCCCTCTCAGTCGAAGTTTCAATCATCACCAACGCGATGTGTATCGAGTTTTCAAATTCAATCGCCAATGTTCGAGTGTGGCACGTTTTATATGTCGAGTTTACAAAGCGCTATCTGTCCATTTGCCCTCGATACAATCGTATTTTTGCTCTCTATATGGTGAGTTTGGAATAATCTGTCCAGTTTTCAAAATCTCGACATGATTTTTTTCTCAACATGAGGAAAACTCGACATGATTTTTTGTGTAATGTGTAAAAAAAAATCATGTCCAGATTTTGTCATGTTGGAAAAAAATCAGGTCGAGTTTTGCGCATGTTGAGAAAAAATCAGGTCCGTTTTGCCAATGTTGAAAAAAATCATGTCCAGATTTTGTTTTGAAAACTCGGATGATTTATTCTGGACTGATTTACTTCTGGACATGATTTGATGAAACTCGGCACATAGAGTTCAAACTGGATTGGCAACGCTGTAAACTCGACATATAAGCGGGTAAACCTCGATCTACAGCGCATGAAGCTCGCCATGATTTGATAGTGGAGCGTGCCTACATACATACTGCACGTACTACAAGCTGTTTTGTTGTCGTTTTCCTGTTGGTATACGCGCCTTGTTAACAAAATAAGCGCAGCCATCCGCTACATTTCCATTATTCCAAAACCCAAGAAGGCAATGAAAGAAATGAAAAAAAGAGCGGCTCATGAATGACGTTATTATAACGTCGCAGGTAGTTTCTGAAATCCAAAAAGTAGAAACACCTTTATTATCCGGTTGCCAAGGGAACAGCTTTACAACCTATCAGTAATTAGAAACTAGCTGTATGCTACAGAATGAGTCAGAAACAAAAAAAATCGGTTCCTTATGTGTCCGCTATTTTGATCTTCTAAAAATAGATATCTCAAATGTTTAGTACCATACTTTGATGCAGAGATTCATTCACATACGACTAGGTAAAAACCGTATTCAATATGTACTCAGCACAGACATGTTTTTGGACAAGATATAATGGCACGCTACACTCTAAATCATGCCAGGGAAGGAAATCTGGCGAGTTTCTGCGATGTATATTGAGTTTACCCGCTATATGCGAGTTTACAGCGCTGCATATCCAGTTTGAACTCTATTGTGCCGAGTTTCAGAAATCATGTCCAGAATAACTCATGTCCAGAATTTAAATCACGCCGAGTTTTAAAAAAACTGGACATGGTTTTTTTCACAGTGCAAAAATGGACATGATTTTTTCTCAACATGAGCAAACTCGACATGATTTGTTTTCAACATGAGCAAACTCGACATGATTTTTTCTCACATGAGCAAATCGACATGATTTTTTTTACCACATACACCAAAAAATCAGTCGAGTTTTCCTCCATGTGAGAAAAAATCATGTCGAGATTTTGAAAACGGACCATGATTTATTTCAAACTCACCATATAGAGAGCAAAACTCGATTTTGTACTATAGAGGGCAACTGGACATATGCGCTGTAAACTCGACATATAACGCTGTAAACTCGACATATACGCTGCACACTCGGCATATGGCGAGGGAAAAACTAGATACACCAGCGCGTGAAACTCACCATGCGCGGGAAAACTCGTCTTGATTTGATACGTGGAGCGTGCCATTACAAGATGATACATTCCAGGACTACAATTAATTAAGCTGTCAATCGATCCATGTTTAGCGATGGCACAGGGATCATAGACAGGTGAATGTATTGTAGTACTGGAATGCGTCTATCTTGTCCACCAACATGGCGACGAGATGAATTACGGTCTATGACGGTCTACAAGCTTTGAAATTAAGTAGCCGGTTTTGCGACTCTCTCCACGGATCGTATAAAAGCAAGGTTTCGTGGAGCAAATTCAATGTCCAGAAGGAATCGGGCTACTCTTTAGTTCAGAAGTGAGGTGACGATATTTAACCCCCACCCCCCCCACCAAAAAAAGGCAGTAACAATTTACTAGTAGTAACCGTCTATTACCGTTTACACCTCAGTACTCATAAAAATCAATTGAAAAATAAATTAACTTGATACATATCAGTTTATGAAGGGTTGCATATAACAATACCATACGAGAAACAACATAGGCTGACACCTTTTGAGTATAGCTAGTGTTGTCTTATTTGTGGATCAAAAATATGCCGCATCTAGGAAAAAGGGTTTACAAATAAATCTTACCATTTCACTGGGCTCTTACACCAATTAATCACAGGCTCTTTACAACTTAAGATACCAAATGAACATAAACTTGGACATTCTCTATCTCATTTTGGACACATGATTTACATTGCTGCGTTGTTTTAAATGGTAGTAAACCGTGGAAAGGAGGCAAAAACTGACTTACTTGACTCAAAAGACTAGCTCGGTTTATACCTAACCGATATGAGATGATCTTTGTAATAAGATAAGCTGTCCATTGAAATCACATATGATGAGATATATTTCTTAAAGATGGAAAATGGTGGACACAGTCAGGCCAGTGCGATTTTAACACCACTTTGATCCTGAAAACATATGACACAATAACCAATATCGATTAGAAGTAGAAACCTAATTGGAATATGGGCTGGTTTTGTGATTAATTGAGCTGTGTAGTATTATCCCAGCCGGGGAGCCAAGCTATTGAACAAGGTGTGCGTATTATACCCATACGTGCAAGCTAAGTGCTATTTTGAACATGAGCGAGGTGACTCAATCGTCATGGCCTCCATCAGATGCCAGGATGCGCAAACGGCCCGTATCGTAGGCATAAATAAAGAAGAAGACCTTGTAACATGCATGTTGAACTACGGAGGGATTCCTTAGTTAATAGCACTACAAGTAAGTAATTTCTATTACTATCATAGAGTGTTTGTGTCAATTTTCAAATAGGCGAGTCAAGATCCAGTGGGTTAGGAAGTTCTACTCTCAATTAACAGAGAATTAGCACTTTTAGCATGGACGTAATATGTAAGATGGAAGCGGGCGCGCCCAGGAGCAGAGGAGAAAAGAAGCCCTTTGCGTTGCACGGCAGGGTCAAATAGGTTATATGGCCCAGCCCCTGCCTCCAGACAACCCAAGCATGCAGAGAATACAAAGGAAATCAATGTAGAAATAGCGGAAATGTTCAGGTGAAACAGGGTGAAATGCATTGTACTCTTCGCATCCTTGGATGATCTGGAGGGAAACAAAATCCATCAATATATTTACCTTCCGTGCACGGGCCCTATAGCCTCGCAAATCTCGGTCGGACTTGCATCTTACAGGTGCGGATGTTGGCATCATGAAAAAAATAAGATCAAATCATTGTGCAACATGCTTGCAACAGTACGTATTATGCTGAAAATGCTGACAGAGTACCAAATGCCTCCATCTACAATCTGACAGGGACGCACCCCTTGTTGAGAGATCCAAGACTTCGTAACTAAAATTCTTAGGGCATATACTCAGCTTGTCGGATGACGAGCCTTCACTGTATATTACCAACTCATTTGGCAGACAAAAATCGACTGTCAAACTGTGTAGTTAACAATGACTTCTGGACCGCCGGGTTTTTGGCTGGAGGGAAAATCGTCATCATCGTGTTGTCGTCGTCTGCGGCCGGCGGCGCGTCCTTGAACTGGCTTTGGGGGCAACTCTACTTTTGTTAAAACCTTAGGAGCCGCCGATAAATTGGTTGGGGGGCATTCTTGAAATTAATTCGAAAACCTTACTAACGTTAACCCCTGTACAAAACTCAACCCACCTATTATATCTAATTATGTTCCAAAAGGTTAATGGAGTAAAACTCTAAATGTGGTATGGGACAATTTCCAGTATATAAACAAAAACATTATTTCGGCAATTTGTTGGATCAAATCGTTATGGAGCCCGGACTATGGTCCCAGGGGGAAGAATTCCTTTTACACCGGTGCAAAGAAACTGAGGGTCCCCCATGAGAAAGTGTCCTAAGCTACCAAGCACAATGTACGGAATAAAACCGGACCTTGTAGACGAGGGCCATTCGGGTTGGGTACAGTGCGGGAAATGATCTGAACAAAAGGAGCATACAGCAAAAAAACTCCAATGGAGAACACAATGGCTGAGATGGTGCTAGACACTCAGTCAACCGGACATGTATTAATGACACCGGTTTCCGTATGATACATATGGCACGCTCAGCGTATCAAATCATGGCGATGTATGTCCCCGCCGCATTGTTCGGTTTCAACGACGATGTGGATCGAGTTTTCATGCCCTATGCGAGTGTGCAGCGTATATGTCGAGTTTACAGAATATCTGTCCAGTTTGCCTCTTCCACTCGAGTTTTTGCTCACTATATGGGGAGTTTGACATAAATCACGTCCAGTTTCAAAATCTCGACATGATTTTTTTTCTCAACATGAGGAAAACTCGACATGATTTTTGGTGTGTTGTATGTGGTTTAAAAAAAAATCATGTCCAGATTTGCCATGTGAGAAAAAAAATCATGTGCGAGTTTGCCTCATGTTGAGAAAAAAAAAATCATGTCCGGTTGCACATGTTGATAAAAAATCATGTCCAGTTTTTTAAAAACTCGGCATGATGATTCTGGACATGATTTATCTGGACATGATTTATGAAACTCGGCACATAGAGTTAAAACGGATTGGCAGCGCGGGAAACTAGACATATCGCGGGGTAAACTCGATATAAAGCGAATCATGAAAACTCGCATTGATTTGATACGTGGAGCGTGCAGGACACTAAATACTGCCACGTACTACAAGCTGTTTTTGGTTGTCTTTTCTCTGTTGGTATACGCGCCTTTGTATTAACAAAATAAGCGCAGCCATCCGCTACATTTCCATTATTAAAAAACCCAAGAAGCAATGAGAGAATGAAAAAAAAGAGGACGGATCAGGAATGCACGTATTATTAACGTCCAGGTAGCTTCTGATAAAGGCCAAAAGTCAGAACCCCTTATTATCCGGTTGACAAGGGGGAACAGCTTCACACACATATCAGTATTAGGAAGAAACTAGCTGTATGCTTCCAGAAGGAGTCAGAAAAAGAAAAAAAATGGTTCCGTATGTGTCCGCTAGTTTGAATCTTTTAAAAAATATATATTCCAAAATGTGTTTAGTACCAACTTTGCTGCAGAGATCATTCACATCGACTAGGTATAAACCGTATAATTTCAATATGACGGCAGCCACCAGACATGTTTTTGGAACAGATTAGGCACCGCTCACGTATCCAAAATCATCCCGGGAAACATGGAGAGTTTCAGCGCTGGTCTATTGAGTTTACCCCGCTATATTTCGAGATTACCAGCGCTGCCCTATCCATTTTTTGAACTCTATGTGCCGAGTTTCATAAACCATGTCCAAATAATCATGTCAGAATACATCATGCAAGTTTTAAAAAAACTGGGACATGATTTTTTCCAACATGTGCAAACTGGACATGATTTTTCTCCAACATGAGCAAAGCTCGACATGATTTTTTTTCTCAAGAGCAAAACTCGACAGATTTTTTCTCAACATGATCAAACTCGACATGAGTTTTTTAACACATTTACACCAAAAAATCATTGTCGAGTTTTCTCATGTGAGAAAAAATTCATGTCGAGATTTGAAACGGAAAATGATTTATGTCCAACTCACCATATAGAGATGCAAACGCGATTGTAATTAGAGGGCAAACTGGACAGTTTTATAGCGCGTTGTAAACTCGACATAAACGCTGTAAACTCGACATTATAACGCTGCACACTCGAATATTGCGAGGGAAAACTCGATACACAGCGCATGAAACTACTGACAGTGCGCGGGAAAACTCGCCATGATTGATTTGATACGGGGGCGGTGCCATACATGCATGATGCATACATTCCAGGACTTACAATACATTAAGCTGTAAATCGATCCAGGTTTAGCGATTGCACAGAGATTATTGACAGGTGAATGTATGTAGTATGGAATGCGTGCTATCTTGTCCACCACACATGGATGACTATGGAAAAGGGCGATACGGTCTTACAATCTTTGAAATTTAAGTAGCCGGTTTTTTTTGCGCTCTCGCCACGGATTCGTATTTAAAATGAGGTTTCGTTGGACAGCCAAAATCATTGTCCAGAAGGAAATCGGGCTATATTAGTTTAGTTCCAAGAAGTGAGGGGGGGGGGACGTTTTTATTTAACCCTCCCCCCCCACCAAAAAAAGGGCAGTAAAATTACTATCATATTTAGACCCGTCTTACCTTTTTACACCTCATTACTCATTAAAAAATCATTTGAAATAAAGATAACTTGATACATATCAGGTCTGGAGAGTTGCGAAAAATACCATACGAAGAAAAAACATCGGTGACAACATTTTGTATATGAGCTTTTTTAAGTGTGGTCTGATTGGTGGATCAAATATGCCCCGCACAGGAAAAAAAAAGTTTCAAAGAAATCTTACCAATTATCACTGGCTCTTACACCAATAAGCACAGGCTCTACACCCTTAGAGACAAACATGAACAGAAACTTGGACAGTCTCTATTCATCTTCTTGGCACAATGATTAAAAACATTGCTTGTGTTGATTAAATGGTTAAACCGTGGACAGAGGCAACCAACTGACACTTGACTCAAAAGCCTCGCTAGGTTTATACCGAACCGATATGAATGATCTATGGAAATAAGATAAGGCTTCCATTGAATCACATATGATGAGATATATATTTTCGTTAAGAGGAAAATGGTGGAACACAGTAGGGGCCCCCCAGTGCGATTTTAACCACCACTTTTGCTCCTTAAACATACTGACCACAATATAACAATATCGATTACGCTGTAAAGGTTATCAAGAAATACAATGCAAATTATTTGGACACAAACATCTCGCCGGATTAGGGTTAGGTAGCTAACCTCAATCTTGAAAATAGTCAAGTACAACGTTTGTTTATATTGTTTCCGTGAAACTAAATCGTCATATCTCAAAATGACCAAAATTGTCCCAGTTAGAGTAGAACCTTGTAATGAATTATCAGCTAACGTTTGGTTAAAAAAATTTTATGTCGGACAACTTCAAGTTAGAGGAGGGTTGAAATCAGGTAATACAGTGTTTCTGTGAGGCAAAAAACCCTACCTTCCGAAAAAAAAATTAATATAGCTAAAATTTCTGGCTTTAAATGTTTGTTCTGGTGGGAAGTAAGTATAAAAAGCTTCTGAAAAATGTTTCTTGGTGTTTTATTTGGATTAGGAGGAAGAAGTAGTTATGGGCCTATTGTGTGAGTACTTGAAACACAATCCGTTTGGCGATTTTGAGCACTGAACTCTACACATGGATAGTGTGTCTGAGTCGCCGATTGAATCATCAGGAAGTTGGTTTTCGCCCTTCAATATGGCGGTAAACAATGCATACCCTTGTCAAACAAATAGAACATCTGTGTGGAAACGTGTATGCAGCAGCAGGTGTATGAATGGTTTCCC
This sequence comes from Ophioderma brevispina, assembly GCA_023653785.1. NCBI lineage: Eukaryota > Metazoa > Echinodermata > Ophiuroidea > Amphilepidida > Ophiodermatidae > Ophioderma > Ophioderma brevispina. The sequence continues at coordinate 25,450 of JAMKCH010017860.1, forward strand.
GCCATATGTAGAGGTCCCAAAACCCCAACTTCTGTGTTTCAATCGGCGGCCATTCAACTGTGCGCAGCCGCTTCCATGTGAGAGGTCCAGTGATTGATTTGTAGCCACACAAAGTGCATCGTTTACATAGAAGTAACAGGGTCTCAGCCAGGTAAATATTTAAAACCAAATGCCCAACAATAGATGGTGGGAGAGAATAATTGCAGCAGGATTACAAAATCAATATCCCAAGATTACAAAAGAAAAAAAGCTGCGTACAAAAAATGTTGAATGTCTCAGATAAGAAAGTCAAGACGGCTGGTGTAAAAAACCAGTTTAATCTGGATCAGCAAGTTTCATGGTTTTTTTTTAACCTACCAACAGAAACTTGGGAGTCCAAAGTGAAATAGGAGGTTTCGTATTCAACTTGAAAAACAAGTGCATTTAATTTTAAGTTTTAATTCCAATTATTTTACAGAAAACTTCAGATTTAGTTCGGCTCGCCGGGTTGGGACCTTTCGTTGACCCAATTGCCTGACCGACTAGGAATTCAGCAGCATTTACGAAGTAAGTGTAAACTTGAGACTGGACTCAGTCATCGAAGACTGTGAATTCGAGTGGGTCAGGAATGGCGTCACAAAATGTACAACTCCTCCTCGCATTTATGGACGCTGAGGATACTGTGCAATGATGAGTTTGTAAAAAAAAGTCTCAGCAATTTCTTTGGTTGATGAATGGACCATTAATATGGGCAATTTTCATTTTCTCTTTATGATTTTGAAACTATGGTAATTTATTTGGTGAAATATTTTTTACATATAATTGTTGACAGAAACGTTTATTCAACTGATTAGGTTTGTGTCAGAGAAAGCAAGAATTCAAATACCAACTGACCTGATGTGTTGAATTGTAGGTGCCCGTGCTATAATAAAGTTATGGTTATACTCAGTTTCTCCGCATTGTAGAGTAAAAATCAGATATTTTGGGTCTCTCTGCAAAATTGCACCAAAAAGTCCAAGATACCAAGACCACTTATCTATTGTTTCGCCAATGTGCGCTACCAGCATCAGCTTCAGCCATAAACCCAAGGACAAATATACGCTCAATGAAATTTTTCGATCAGTGATTTAATAACTAGAAGAATTTATCCTTATCAATATTGCAGGCAGTAGCTGAGCATTTACTAAAAGAGGAGACAGTGTAATCAGTTTGTAACGCAGACAAAATGGATCGCACCTTTATGAAATAACTGTTATTTCTACGCTTATATGCTTCATTTGCGTTAAATCTCATGGTATGTACGGATAGAGAAGAATAAGATGCATCCTCCCAGGGTGGTGTGTAAGCGGCGGGCTGGGGATAAAATGTCATTTTAGTCATGTTTTTAAAAACGTTTCTTAGTTAATTATGCTCACATCCTCAGTTATTAAAGGTGCATCGTGACTCTATCCCTGTATGTTGTTCAGTTTGCTAGATATTCATTGGAAAAGGCTTTTTGATTCCCAAATTTCAGTTGATTCTGATCTTTGCGGTTTTGGTGTTATGAGGAAATATTAGTATCACATTACCATTAGGACACTGTGTAGTATTTTATGTTTCTTGCTTTTTTCTTTTGTTTTTTTTTTTTTTTTTTTTTTTTTTTTTTTTTTTTTTTTTTTTTTTTTCTTTTTTCCGGTTTGAGGCAGAACAATAACAAAATCAGCGAAATTTTCTTGCAGAGACGATTGAATTTGCACGGTCAGATGGGCACACATTTACTTAGCCCGCACGGCGGTTTTTCAGATGATATAAAAAATCTAAACTTTTTTTAGTGGTAAGTCGGGGGGGCAGGGACGAGGCGTGTGGTGGACCACAAAATGTCCCTTTAATACGAAGGAGTCATTTGATAGAGTCAGCATTGACTTTTCAAAAGGCAGGTATGCCAAGATTGTTGGAAAATTTTCACCTTTCTACGTATTTTCAGATTTTTGTGACATTGTTTTCGTGGTGGTAAATTTTAACGTTACCTGCGAATACGTTTTTTCACAAAATCGTTACCAGAATACGAACATCACTAAGAATATTCCGCTAAGAATCTTGATTGCTCGCTACGAAATACATTGCATTCAAAACATCGGTCAACTTGAATGGCTGCCAGAAAGAAAGAATAAAAAATGGCACAAAGGTGGTTGGTAAAATATGCATTACCTACGAAACAAATTAAAAGCCCGGGGGTGGGGGTTCTCAATGGTGTGCGGACCATGGCTCGTTCCAGGGGTTTGGAAAGGGACCCCTAACGGGACAATTTTCAACTGAAAATATACCCCTAACGGGACCAGTATCCAGTTTTTAAAAAGAGTACCCGGTTTTTCGATGAAAATATAGCTCCTACGGGACCCGATTTGCGGTTATAAACAATTACCTCTAGGGGACCTGCTTCAAACGTGAATAAAAAATATACCTTTTAAAGAACCAATAGATGAAAAATAAACTTGTACACTGTAAGAAAAATTTACAACACTGCAGGTTATTTACTGAAATGTAAAGTTAATTTCCCAGTTTTTTCAATGAGCCAGGCACAATCTTACCTGAATTTGATTACCCCTAGCGGGACTAGAACTTGATTAGTGTGAATTTGATACCCCTAGCGGTGGCCCGCATTAGCGTAGTCCCTCTTTTTTTTTGGAACGAGCATGGGTACTCGACCAAAATTCCAAGCTGTTGGCATTTCACAGCAAAAGAATTAGTAAAATCATATTTACCGGAAATATTATATAAGTTCTTCGAATCCTGTAAACGAGACTATCATATAAAGAAGGTCATATGATGGGAATAAAGATTTTTGTTCATGTATAATTTGGTGATACACAATCCGGTGTAGAAGTAAGGATAGTCCGCCGTATTCGCAGTCCGGCTACAATGGAAAGAATTAGGGCACTCGATTCAGTTGACTCTTCACGCAAAACATTAGTTTCACGCTTATTCCGTGTCGTCTATGGAGCCCGGATGTGGCTCACGGGCGACTATAATTACTTCAAACGGTTTGGCACCTCACTGGCAGCCATAGTTGGGATGCTTCCCGCTTAATCACCAAAATGCGCAGAAAAGCGGCAAATTTTAAAATGTGTCTACTAAACATGAGGTACAGGCATACATAATAATCGGGAATTGTTTGGGTCTGATGCTCCCATAATGTCGGATCAATTATGAACATTGAGTTGCGCGGATTGTCTCTATTGTTTCTTTCAGCAAATGTTAGAGCTCATCTTAATCGATGATTTTAGAACAAACCCTTGAATTAATTTTGTAATTATATTTACAGGATCCAGACCATATCCGAAATACATCAAGTAGACACATTTAAAGATGAAATGTTTCACGGGGGATTTGACCGACAAAAGACAATCCAAAACATGAACAACGTCATCAAAAGCCGAAGTGCCCTCTGCGGCGCATCGGGAATGAACGATGTATCTAGTCATCTAAACAACCTAAATATTGTATCCATCTTGGTGATGATTAGGGATACCATGACATGGTTAACCATGGAAGACAATATGGACGCATCATCAAAACAACCGTTAGGAATAAGTTGGCAGCTGACTGGATGGGTACGTTAGGGAAAATTATTATGTGCAACCAATCTGCTCACCCACTAGAGCACGTTTGTCTGGCGGATACAGGTCTGTTTACTGTTATAAAAAGTCTTGTAAAAAAACGGCCAGAACTATCATCTGTTAATTTACACAGACCCAACTTCTACGAATTAATACAGAAGGTGTCCGGTGTTCACGAGAACATAAGACTTAGTCTGTGAATACAATCTCCTTACCCTTTGTTCGAATTTTAAAACAAATAGAGGAATACATAAAATTTACCAACAATATTTTTCACTTATTTATTTGCAAAATTGCATTTGTTAGTAAATCATACAAAACTTGTTCATGGTAAATCGCCAGCACATAATATCTCCCTTCTCTGTCTTCGTTCTTCCTTTGATCACTTTTAGAGCAAAAAAAGTTGTAGTTGTGTCAAAAACAAAACAATACTCTAAAGGTCGTATTAGCTTTAAATGGGAGAGTTGGCTCCACAAGCATAAAAAAATTAAGAGTTTAGAATCATGCTATATCCGCGCGTAAGGCATCTTGACATAGAAATTTGGGGAAATACAGGTAAGCATGAGGAAAAGATGAGGCAATCGATTTTTAAATAATAGCAAGTAAAAAGTGCCCATATTTTGCAAGTCCTCGGGGCACCTTTAGGAGTAAATACTATCACTGATACAAAGCTTATATTTGAGTGTATGTGGGTTTGTAAAAACCCACATTGGTGATAAACACTATAATTGGTTAAAATAACAAAATTTTGTTATTTTATTGATTTTTTAGTTTTTTTTAAACAAATTTAAGTTGTGATTCTCTTTCTTCATGACTTGTTTGTTTTTCCGATAATTACGATATCTTAATCATCATTTAACACATCATTTCACGAGATACACATGGGATGCAAACACTTCGAAATTATTGAGCATGCTCAGCCACGTTGTCTGCCATGGACGAAATCACACGGCCACAAAACTTCGTGAAGCTGGTACCTCGACCGCATATGGTTGGAAAGTGGCATGCTGGATACTACAAAGCTGCTTGTTGCATCATAGACGCGGGTTTCGAATATTCTCGTTAAATTATCGTAATGTGATATGTTTTCATAGTTTATTTTTTCAAGCCAATAGGCGTCGAGGTCATGCAATGTAAATCATAGTAGGGATCGCCATCAATCGTTCGCCCTAGTCTGCTTGAGCCATTTTGGTAACAAAGGGGTAGCCCTTCTTGATTTCCTACTGAACTCGATTCTATATATTGGTACCACAAAGCTTAGAGTTTTTTATTCCATTGATATCAAAATAAAACCCGATTACCACTATTTAAGTCACTATTGACGCCATAAGTTCAGGAAGTATGAAAATACGGAATATAAGGTTGTTGAAAAATATATTTTGCCATTTACTGACTCAAAAATATATTACAGCTTAAAATGCTCAGAGTATACAAAACTAGCAATTTTCCATCCCCCAGTAGAGTGAAAACGCATGTGAAAATGGGATATATTTTAAATTTTGGTGAAGAATTGAAAGTTCCCCTATTCACCCTTGACATGAGAACTTGACGTTATTCTGACGCAATGCTAGGCTGTGGTACTCAATTTGGTATAAATGGAAAAAAAGACCACACTAGTCCAATTGTACCAAAATCAAGCCTCTGTGATATTCTGGGTCGTGCTAGGCATGTTGGTACTCTTCCCAAAGGGGGTTGTTTACCCCACCCCCATCCATCACTTGGGATCACCCTATTACATACCTATACCTAAGGTAGTGGTATGGTTGTTTTGCATGAAAAGGAGCGTTTAAAATTGTAAATTGACAAATTAAATAATTGGTACCAAAAAGCGTTGTTTTAAAAGCAAGGTGGAATAGAGGGGGTTGGAGTAGATTAGGGGTGAGTAATGCCGTAAACAAGTATGACCTTGATAGCTTGATAGAGCTCTTCATTATTTGTTACAATTGCATTCAAAATTCAGGTCTGTGGCTGGCAACGTGATCATTTTCAGCATCGGCTGGATGTGGAAATTGCCCGTTGTAGTGGTACCGGTTATGACCTCCATGAGAATGATAAAAGCAAACCCAAAATTGGAAGGGGAAATATTTACTACTATTTCACTGACCAGTGCAATAGACATCAGTGAGAGCCCCCCCAACACAGCAAAAGGTACTTTGTAATTTGTCGATAATTATATAATATTGGACGGCTTTCAAGGTGATACAATAATAGCCCTATTGCACGAGTTATGCAATAGGTGACACGAGTGCAGTATTGCTGTAGCTCGTGCACAGATATTATCATTGAATCACCAAAAAAACTATCTATTTGGTATGATATGTCAATTCCCAGACCTGCATAATACACGCATTTTATTTATATGGAATTGTTACTCCAATGATAGATTTGGAAGGTTTCGGCGGCCACCGCCTGATTGCGTGCAGCAAGACGGTATAGCCCCACCCGCGAGGAAAAAACAAATCTCTCCAATCTCGATAATGTTTCCTGTGAATAGAAGGCGGGGAACCTGATTGACGGAGGAAGGATTTGCGGTTTATAATTTATGTCCGAGAGAGATCTATTCAAATCATTTGTGGAATTAATTATATGAGCTGGAATCAGGAAGGACTGACGGACCCAAATTACTTTTACTTATGCGAATTTAAATCATGAAACGAGAAGGGACAAACCTGATATGATTGTGTCAACGGAGTGTTCTCTACCACTGTTCCTTATTCGTCAGGAAATCCTTTATCCGCTCTGAACTCGTTATTTAAACACCATCCAATAATTTGGTCTTGTATATAATATGAAGCTGACTGTATTCCAGCCAAAACTTAAAAGCACACAACTGCTAAGGGCCGGTAGACACTACTGACATGGCCAACGAATTCGGCTACCCGGCAGACTACTCTCAGTTTCAACAGCAGTGGCGCCCCGTAGGAGTAGAGTAAGTGGCGACAATGTTGGGGGAAAATGGTTTAATTTGGAGCAAATATCCAAAATTCGGCTATTTTAAACAAATTTGGCCCCCAATCGCTCATTTGACAAAAGCTAGTGTTTCTTCGGGGGGGGGGGGGGGGGGGGAACTGGGGGAACAAAAAATTAGGGGACATTATAAATTATGGACATTCGAAACGTCCAAAATGCTTTCGAACTCATTTCACGTCATAAGGGGTTATATTTATTTAAAGGTCACATTCATTTTTTAAAATGATTCGGCTACAAACCGTTTTCATATCTCGCTTTTTGGGAAATAATTTATTAACAGGGACCCACACCCATCTTGGGGACGGCCCTGCGTTCCTCTCACTCCTTGGCGCCAAAGCAGAATAGCAGGGATTCCCCGCTTAGACATCCATATCTGAAATGTGTAAGGTTTAACCATTATGCCCTTGTGTTCGTTTGAGGATCACTTAATGCTTCTGGGCTACCGCGTATAACATCAAAGAATAATGTTAGAAATCAGCAACAATTACAAGGGGTAAGAAGGGAGTATAAACAAGCAGATCTTCTGAGTGCGTGCCCTCCATGCATCCTATTCTATATTTCAAGCAATCAATTCAAAACATGATCCTACTCTTACTACTTTTACAGCCTTTTTTCCTTTACGTTGCCTATCAAGCTGTACACGCTCCGATGCAAGCACCAGCAGAGTACATCAAAAACTGATAACCAAAAGTATATCGCACCCTACACGCTAGAAATACGCTTGCAATCCGGGGACTCTACATGGAAGTACTCAGGTGCCGAATAGTGATGCTTTGTTGAAAGCAAATGGAAAAGGAAAACAATACGGTTTTCTGGGTTTTCTCCACTGGTAAGAATTCTAACATCTGCGGATTGATAAAATGAAAAGGATAATGTACATAGACGCTGTGCCGTTTCTCACCTAAATTTCTTGCAAAGTACAGGTGCTTCACACGTTAAGGATAGGCCTACATGCTGCGCCATGTCTGACCATGATCTAACGTACTGTTTATTTGCTACAAGGGCGGGGGCGCTGGGCGCTGGGCGCCATGTTTGTATCTCGGTGCCCAGCTTTACCCTGGCGCCGCCCCTGCTTGCAACATAATATATGTAGGTCGTCTTTTTTCTTTTTTTTGACTGCAGGTCCCGGGTGCAGGTATGCAAGTCGGGAGTGACTTTGTGCGAATGCCATCGCACTGGAGCGGTTTGCAATAATTAATAATACTAGCATGAAATGGCGTGTCAATGCAAATCCAGAATCATTACAAATACGACATTAATTGATAAGCTGCGTTGTTTAACTTGATGAAAGTGAAGTGGATGACGTAAATAGCAAAATTTTTGCGTTAAATCGCGGACAGTGCGACAATAATTGCAATAAGAGCACCAATCTTTCAAAATTTGAGAGGGTCTGGTAAGTGGTCCATAGGCAAACGATAGAGATGTGGACAATGTATTATGTTTGTGGCGTCCCTGTGGGCAGAGAGAATGTCTGTGAAACAAAGGGGACAAGTGCAGGGGGAAGTTTCGGGTGTTTTTTTTTGCGTTATCTTGGTTTCAAATAAATTACCAACATCTTATTGAGCGTGTTGTTATGCTACCAACTGCATATTGTGAGTTCGGCGAGTATGTATGACCCCATGTGGGCGTCATAGAAACTACTGTATATTTGCTGTCAGAAGACAAAGAAATAAAGGGCGTCGTCCGATTGTCAACATGTAACATCATGCAAGGTCACATCATCTTATACCTTGCAAATGATAATGCTCCAAAAGTAGGTATTGTCATAAAAGAAGCAAAAACAAACCAATCTACCAAACTATTATGAACATTCTTAGTAGCTATTCAGAGATGTGAAATCGAAAGTGCCGTTTGATTGAGTGCGAAATTTACCCACTGACGACAAATTAAAGACACTATCAGGATATTTTGTCCATATTAGGTTGCTTATTGTCTTATCATTTGCAGGGTATGTTAGGATACCCGTGTACTTGTTACATACATGTCACAAAAATCTGATTTTTGATGATTGTTTCGATTTATGATTTCGCAAATCACTGAGTTCTTTAGACAAATGGTGGTATGATTATGAGATAATGGTGGTGAAATTGGACATGGAACTGAACTAGGCCCCTTGCGTGGAAAGAAAAAAACCGCTTGGGAAGGCGGTGTTTAGAGGTATTGGATTTGTGTCTAGTCCGTTAATTCACCCCATTCTAGTGGGGACGTGTCAGCCACGATGGATCCTGTAACCGATTGGTTCCCTCATTCGTGAAGAGGTTTAAGCTGGGTGGCTCATTAAATGGCTAAAAACCGTAGAGATTTAACGTGTGGAAAAACAATAGGTACGTGTAAAAAGTTTGAACGATTCGAAATTTTGCGCAATGATAAGGTGATAAAACAACAGAAGCTGCTCTTCAGCCAAAACAGAACGATTGGCCTTTTGGTTGTTATAAAAAAAAAAGTAGCTGCTGTATGTACATCAGTATTTTGAGGGAAAAAAGGGATTATTTTGAGGGTTACAACAAGAGAGGAAGATATCTGGAAGAAAGAAAGCGAAGGAGTGGCAAAAATCAAAATTTGCTCTTAAATATGTGCGTCTGGATCAGAAGCTAGCAAAAGGAAAACAAGGTTGAACTGGAAAGCCCTAGATTAGAACGTTAAAGACGACTCATATTATTTCAGAAAATAGTTTTTGTGTGTAATTCAAAAAAGTCAAACTAGACTATAACATATAGTAAAATGCTTAATTCCAAAGTTAGAGATGAATCGGTTTTAGATTTCATGCAGTAAACATTGTACAAAAACTGCCATATGGATTAGACACGAAACCCGAGATACGGCATTTAGTTACAAAATCAGGATTTGAGCAAATGAAGGAACTACCAATTTGATGGTGTAGTTATTTCAACACAGGTATTAGTATATGGACAAGACTATAACCATTCCAAAAACAAGATTTGTTTGAAATTTAGAGTGCCTATTTGGGGATATCTCCGAGTCAGCATGTACTCTTCCCTAGTTGAACCATTGACCAGTTGTAGAGATCGGATAGTAAACGACGGTCCCAGGTTCAAATTCTGGATGGTCAGTGTTTCTTTTTCACCGATCATTATATGTTGTTTTGTGGCAGAAGGCAATCGCATGTCATGTAGAGGAATGTTTTCCTTTTGTTTAATGTTATTATTGCGTTTTTAAATGGCTTCATCTTTATAATATATGTAATTCTTCCAGAGATAAAAAAGCCACCTCGAACAGAGATTATACAAATATCGATCCAATGTTAACGTCAAAAAACTGCTTCGAAATCATCAGAAAAGACACGGATTTATTTACACCAAATACTAATGCTGCAATACGTGTTGGAGATGGAAATTCATAACACATGAGAAAGAGTAAGTTGCAATATGTTTCTTGCTATGCTACTAGATGTATTATGTGTCATGTTTATTTTTTCGAATCAAACTTTGACTAGGGGTGATATGGAAATATATATATTATAGCAGCCACATTCTTTCTTGCAGAAGGATCTAAATGGTTTGTTAATTTGTATATTATGTTTTTATGTTCAATTCGGATGATAATAAAAAGAAATGATATATAGAATTTCGACGGGTAATTCGTATACTGGTTTAGCTTGTAATTATAGTCAAATCACGAACGAATATTCAATTATAGAGTGAATCGGAATTTTTTCGTTTTCATGCATCTGTTTAACTTTATTTACAGTAAACATGCCATATGATACGTGTATAACAAAATTCCGGATCCAGAAATTTTATACAAGATCATGATTTTCGAAGTATATGGAGGACTACGATTTGAGCTGAGTTTATTTTCACACAGTGAGCTAGTACATGGACAAGGAGAATTTATACATGCTTGTACACCCAACGTCAAAAAATCAATTATTCAATAATTCTTAAAACTCTTTGAAAAGTAAGCAATTTCTTGGCGATGCTTCAGGTTCAATCGACAAGTGAACCCGGGTAGTACACGCTGCGTATTGATGTTAGTTGGAGGTCTGAAGCGCCGGTTCATACCGGTTTTGCGACCCCCCCAATTTTTTTTTTGTTTTTTTTTTTCAGTTTTAGTTTTGTCGTTGGGTGTTAGTGCCAAGTCATTCTGTACGGTATATTTAAGCCAGAATGGATCACGCAAATTATGTGAACATGACCAAGAATTATAAGCCGTAAGAATGAGATAAAGGTAGGTATTGGGTAACAGGTTTGTACAGTAAATGGAGCGGATAGTCCGGCAGGATTCATAGTCTGGGCTCTTTAGACCGACAACGAAATAAAGCGTGATGATTGAACTAATGTTGGGTGGAAGAGTCATATGAACGATGACCTATTTATTCTATCTCGCTTTTTGGCGACATAATTCTATAACAGGGACCCCACACCCCTCTGGACGGCCCTGCTTCCTCCACTCCTGGCGCCAAAGCAGAAGCAGGGATACCCGATAGACACCATATCTGAATGTGTAACGGTTTTTACCATTTGCCCTTGTTGTTATTTTTGATGATCACTTAATGCTAGGGCCTACCGCTATCAACATCAAAGATAATGTGAAAAAAAAAATCAGCAACAATTTGACAAATGGGTAAAGAAGGGAGTATAAAATGCATCTTCTGATTATGCGTGCCCTCATTGCATTCCTAGTCTATATTTCAAGCAATCCATTCAAAACATTATCCTCCCTCGTACTACTTTTACAGCCTTTTTTCCTTTAACGTTGCAATCCAAGCTGTAACGCTCGATGCAAGACACCAGCAGAGTCCATTCAAACGGTACAAAAGTATATCGCCCCAACCTACCACGCGACATACGCCTCAATGGTGACCTACATGGATTACTCAGTTGGCCGAATAGTGTGCTTTGAAGCAAATGGAAAATGGCAACATACGGTCTGGGTTTTCCCACTGGTAAGAAATTCTAACATATGCGTATTGATAATAATGAAAGGAGAATGTAAAATAGGACGCTGTGCGGTTTCTCACCTAATTTCTTGCAATACAGGTGCTAACACGTTAGGATAGGCCACATGCTGGCGAATGTATGGACCATGATCTAACGTACTGTTTATTTGCTACAAGGGGCGGGGGGCGCTGGGCGCATGAGCGCAACGTGGTAATCTGTGCCCAAGTTTTACCCTGGCGCCGCCCCTGCTTGCAACATAAAATATATGTAGGTCGTCTCTTTTTTGATGCAGGTCCGGTGCAGGTATGAAGTGGGAGTGACTTTGAGTGCGAATGCCATCGCACGGAGCGGTTGCATAATAAGATAGCATTGAGAATGCGTTCAATGCAATTAGCCATACTCATACAAATACGACATAATTGATAAGCTTGCGTATATGATGAGTTGAAGTGGTTGACGTCAAGAAATTTTGCGTAAATCGCGACAGTGCGACAATTAATTGCAAATAGCACCAATTTTCAAAATTGAGAGTGTTGGTAAAGTGTCCTAGGGCAAACTATAGATGATGTGTGACATGTATTGATGTTTGTGGCGTTCCTGTTGGTGCAAGAGAATGTCTGTGAAACAGACGGACAATTTGCATGGGGAAAGTTTCGGGTTTTTTTTTTTGCTGTAGCTTTGGTTTCAAATTAAATTATTACCAACATTCTATTGAGCGTGCTTTTATGCTACCCAACTGCTATTATGAGTTGGCGAGTAATTATGACCATGAGGTGGGCGTCATTGAAACTACTGTAATATTTGCCTGTCAGAAAGAAATAAAGGGCGTCCTGAATGTCAACATTGTAACATATGCACTAGGTACAATCATCTAACCTTGCAAATGATTAATGCTCAAAAGTAGGTATTTGTCATAAAAGAAGCAAAAACAAAAAAATCTACCAAAATATTTAGAACACTCTCTTTAGTTAGCTATCAGATAATGTGAATCAAAGTGCACGTGTTTGAGTGCTGAGTTAACCACGGACACAAATAGTAAGACCTATCAGTGAATTTGTTCCATATTATGGTTGCTCTGGTCTTATGCATTTTGTTGACGCGGGTATTAGGCTACCCGTACTTGTCATACATGCAAAAATCTGATTTTGATGATGTTTCGATTTCTGATTTAGCAATCACTGATAGTTCCTTTACACAAGGGTGGTATGATTATTGAAGATAATGGTGGTGAATGGACATGGAAATAACTGGCAACTGCGTGGAAAAGAAAAAAAAAACGCTTTGAGGAGGCGGTTGTTAGAGGTATTGGATTTGTGTTAGTCCTTTAATTCCACCCCATTCTAGTGGACGTGTCAGCCACGATTTGATCCATGTAACGATGGTTCCCTACATTCGTGTTGAGGTTTAGCTTGTGGCTCATTAAATGGTCAAAACCGTTCGTGGATTTAACGTGGGGAAAAACAATAAGGTAGTGTCAAAATGTTTGACGATTCGAAATTTTGTCGCAATGGACTTAAAGGTGATTTAAAACAACAAGAAGCTGCCTCTACAGGCCCAACAGAACCGATTGGCCTTTGGGTATTTATAAAAAAAAAAGTAGCTGACATGTTGACATAGTTTTTGAGGGGCAAAAATTGATGATTTTGAGAATGTACAAAGAGAGGAGAATCTGGAAGAAAGCGATAGTGAGTGGAAAAAATAAATCTTGCTCTAATAAATCTGCCTTGGGATAAGAGATAGCCAAAGGAACACGGTTTGAACTGGAAGCCTTCGATAGAGTAAAGACGGACTCATATTTCGAAATAGATTTTTTTGTGTGTAATTCAAAAAGTCAACTAGAACTTAAAGATAGTCGCTAACTGATAATTCCAAAGTTAGAGATACCATCCTCCTCATAGCCTTCGCAAACCACTTCTTTGCTCGGCTTCTTAGCCTTCTTATGATGACCTTAATTATTCTTTCCGTACCATTTTTTTCATATCCTTAAATGAATCCTTCTTTCTCTGCCTATCGCCTCCTTCACCTTATCATTCCACCACCCTGTATCATCTCCTGTCTCTCTATCTTTTGTTTTCCCACACATTCATCACATGCCTGTAAACACCCTTTTTTAATTTTTAAAAGCACCACAAGTCTTTCCAAAATTTTAGAAAACAAGTTCAGTTAAATACGGCGGTCCGGAAAGTATGTTGTCTGGGTCACAAGCGAAAAGACATTATCTATATTGGTACGGCGCGCGAGATTAACGTATTCAGGTCCGGTCATAGAGAATGTGTGTAAATGAAACTAAATCTCAAATATCTCCGGAGAAAACGGAGGGGGGTTCTATGGAAGTTCTGGCATACGAGGGTCCGTTTACTATGTTTTGTTTTAATATATGTATCGAAAAGGGTCGGAACCTATAGAACCTAGCGAGAAAAAATGATATTTTTTGTCGGGGGTACTTTGGTACTCGCAGACACGGAAAAGTTACACGCAATCTCTACGGGCGGAATCCATTTTCCACAATGCCTTTCGATATTATTCAGTCGTGAGAATTTTCAAACACTACGCCAACTTTTTTTATTTAGAAACAGGAATTACGTACTGACCTGGACCGCCGTATCAGTAATTATCAATACAAAGTGCATTGTGGGATTGTGTCCCTATCCATGGAAGGCCATTAAAAGATAAGATATTCATGTTCCTAGTTCGGTCTTGTAATCAAAGAGCAATAATTTCAAACGCATTATCATGTTTCACCACCCTCAGGTCTCCCACCTCAAGAATGACTTCTGTTCATAATGCGACAGTTGTTCAACTACAGTATGGGCATTCACCATGAACTATTAATTATTGACCATGCTGTGGCGCCCTCAAACTCCCACTATTTATACTAGTATATTTGTGTCCGGCACACGTCTGTTCTGCATGTTAAGGTTAATTGTCCTGGGATTGGTTGAATGAAAGGATACAAATTCATGGCACTGTTGCGCTCAGATTATAAGCGCATTAATGGCCTTTACTGGTCTCAGGGGGATAAGGTAATATGAGTTGGCAGCTTTGCTTTCTCTATCATTCCACATGACAAAGAGTATAGAGACAGTCATACTATTTTTCAACTAGTATCAAAAGGAATGGTCAAGCTGTTATAACAACTGATGGTACCCAGTTTTGGTGTACATACCAGTGCATTATTTAAAACCCTTATCCAATTTCCAGATTCATTTTGATTATTAAAACGGTACATATTTCCAGGGGGCATGAAAAAATGGTTATTTTCTGCGGAAGGCCCAGTGCCCCCAAATTTTCCAAAATTTGATATTGTTTTGTGTACAAAAACAGCACACAATTTTTTACTACAAAACCAAAATTTCCTGGGAAGGGCCTTTCCAAATTCCCAAATTTTTGGTTGGCCATGGCATTTTTTGCTTCTGTGATGTTTATAATCTCTGGGACTAGTTTGGCCTTCGAAAGCCTCATCTAATCGGGCTATAGGAGTATTTTCACTCCTAAAAAAATCGCAAATTACCATGTAGACCCTTGCGGCATTTTGCTAAAGTAATAGCCAACCAAAGGTCACACAACACTGCAAAATAATAACAGTTTTGGACCTGTGGACAATACTAAACCAACTTATCACCAGTTTCAACAAAATCTGGAGCGGTCCTCTGGATGGGCGGACATTTTTCACACTTAAAATTAGAAAACTCCTCAAATTGTTTTCCAGAACCTAATAAAACTATATATTGTCTGTAAAAGAGAAAATGTAAGGAGATCAAATATGCAACTTGTATGTATATACAGGGATTCCAACAAGTGTTCATAAAGATCAGCAAGTTGGTGACTCCACAGCAGGGGTTTGCTTGTGCTCAATCATTGTTAGGTCTTGTCTTACAATCGGGATGTAATTGCCTTTCTGACATGATAGGGTGTAACCTACATGAATATATTGATTATCTCATTATGAGGCGATAATATTATGCTTAGTGTATTTATTTTATTAATCAACTCTTTATGTTTTATTATTTTATAACTTTGGATATTATCCCCCGACAATCCGCGAGGCAGCAGTATCCTTTTGCGTCCCATCTGCTGGTTTTGTACTTAGCAACTCAATCTTCCTCAACGCAAGTATTCCGCGTACTGTACAACTTATTATGTTAATATTTTTTGTGCGCGCATGCACAGCCCTGTCAGCGCGTTGGTTGATGTCCGCATTACCGCCGTAAGATACGCAGCGGTTATGTTTTTTAATATGATAATTTGAAGGAATATTAATGCGTTCTGGAAAAACAGGTTCTTGATTTAGGACTGATGCAGGGCAGATGTGATATGACCGGCTATGAGTTAAATGCGACGTATGTGCGATTGAATCTGGGCGACCTGAAAAAACATTAAATGTTATTGTGAACTTAATACATCTTGTGTGTATTTATTTGGCGTATGCGTATATGGATCTTCGCGGATGTTAATGGAGTCAACGAACAGCCCGAGTTTCCAGATTATATAGGGTAATTGTATACACCATTTAATTATGTTGAAGACATGTCACACAGCACTCGACAAACATGGAATTTCAAGTTCTGTAAAAAAGTCAGAATACTGAAGCAGCGCAGGAGGTTTACAATTTTTTTACCTTCAGTAATTAAAAATATACCAGTACTGAAAAAGTTGCTTTTGCTGAAGTGCACAGGGCCACAGACAACTGGGAAGTCGTGCTTTCGACTGTCGATGGGCTGTTCCCCCTCCAGCAAAAATCAAAAGAACAGCACCTAAAGTCCACCAAGCAATATAGGCAGCAATGGTAGAATATTTCACAGAAGTCCCAGGATGCAAATGAGGTATTGCCATTCATTCTGTCAAGCGCTACTGCACACATTATACAGCAAATGACGAGATCATTGTATACCTAATTGCATCCTAGGACTTCTCTATGAAATGTTTACCAAGAAAATGGATCGCCTTGGAGATAAACATAGGGCCCACAGAGAATCCGCGGATCTCAGAAATGAAATGTTACACGCAGGATTTTGCCTTCCAAGGGAATTCCCATACTGCGCAAAAAACAGCGTATTTTGTGTATTTTCTATCAGCTAAAAGTCATTAAACTTCTTGCAATAATCAGGATTGAACAGGTAATTGCTCCTCTGTGGATCACATGTGGATTTCTACCAGCAATTGTGATTAAACCACTGCTATTGGATTTCATACTAACATATATTGGACACATATAAGAGAGGTTAAACGACCGCTTCTTTGAGCTAAAATATAGTACTTTAGGACTGAAATGATTGTCATAACATTCAACCTCAACAGCCTTTCTTGCGCATGTACTCATCACCATATAGCGCTTTGCAGATAGCTAAAACCCGACAGTGTTGTATGTACAAAAGAGCTTGAGGCAAATAATCCATGTCAACATTCGAGATGGGCACCGCAGCACGTCATGGTTTTTTTCGCTTAAGTGTGGTGGTAGACTTGATGAATATGAAAATCCTAATTTTGGGGTCATAGTCCATTTCGTTTTCTCCGCTAGAGCCATTGGAAATTTAGGGGGGGTCACCATCAAACAGTGCCGCCGCCCAATGTGAAAGACTATGATGAGAGTGTAAATTCATAATTAATTATAAACTCTAATCGTCGTTCCCACAAATAAAACTGGACATTCTTGAAAAGAATAAAGTCAAGTCAATTTCTTTCCAATATCAGTGGACTAGTGATACAATAGGGTGACTGGGGTTTCCCTGAAGATGATGGAAACGAAATGATTTTCTGGCAATGGTGCGTTTTCTCCAAAAATGTGAGTTTATTTTCTAAAAAATCCCAACTTTTACCTATGTCAGCAGAAAAAGGGCGCAATGAAGTTTTTTTGGGGAAAAGGACGAGGGGAGAGGAGCGTAGAGTTCACCTCAGTCGCTCCAGGCGGTTTCTTCAGGTTCCTCTATTTTTTTGTTCTATCGCCGTTCCCCCGCCTTCTGATGCTCCCTTTCTCACCCGCTGCATCCCTTTCGGAGCCCCTTCCTTCCCCTTCACTCCTTCGCACCTCCTGTGAACATCTTTCCCGCTTTCCTCCTAATACTCACTTCTCGTCTCACCTTCCTTTTGTATCTGGGCTCCGCTTCTTACACTCTGCCCTCTCTCCCCATTACCAACCCAACCAATGCTCACTTCCCTCCTAAGTTACTTCTCTACACTTCTCTTTCCCTCCCCCCGATCCTCCACCTTCTCAATTCTCTTCTCGCCGCAATCCCCCGCTCCAATCGCTCGTTTTACTCGCCTCCGGTGTCTCGGTGCCGCCACTACTCGGTCTCATCACATGTCCGGAGCCCCCAAGCGCTCTCCCGCCGCTTTTTGCACACTTTGGTTCTCCTCTCAGGAAATGTTTTGTCCAAGCCTTACCTCTCTCTCTCCCCGGCATCATACTTACGGTGACTCTTCCACATACATCCTCACTTTTCCCTCATTGGATTCTGCCGCTTTTACTTGGCCTTTTTCGTTCCGCCCTCTCTCTATCGCTCTATCTTCAAGCCCGTGCCACTTCGTCCCGTGTAACAACCTAAGAGCGGCACTAGCCAACAAACTTCATTTCTACTTGCAAGAGCGTCTCGGGTGCCTTTTTCTTTCCTTTCACGACCCGCCAGGCTCTAATTTTCAATCCTCCTGTCCTTGAGTCTTTCCTCATTACTCCTTGTTTCTCCAACTCTTCCCGTCCGAAGCACTTGAGGGCTTCCCGCCCCTTATCTTACATTGGCTGGCTTTTGACCTCTCCGTTATTACCTCCTTATCTTGCTCATCTGCGAAGTAAGCAAGCTCTTATTACTTCTTTGAATTTCCCACCTATTCACTTCTTTGCCTGGTCGATGGCGTTTTCTGCATCTTCTCTTCCTATCTGACTTTGGCCTATTTCGCTGTTTCCTAGCTATTGTAACCCCC
Source organism: Ophioderma brevispina (assembly GCA_023653785.1). Lineage (NCBI taxonomy): Eukaryota > Metazoa > Echinodermata > Ophiuroidea > Amphilepidida > Ophiodermatidae > Ophioderma > Ophioderma brevispina. Next base: position 43,811 of record JAMKCH010017860.1, read on the forward strand.
CCTCTCCTGCTCCACGGTATCCTCTTGTCACCTTCTTCACCTAGTTCACGCAATCTTACGCCTCTCGACGCTAGTTACGATTGTCGACATTTACCTTCTTTTCTCTATATTGGTTCTCTTTGCGGCTTCGCCTCTCCAGACCGTAAACCTTCTCTGCCCCACGTCCCTTCCATCCGCCTCATTTCAGCTAAGTTCTTCCTCGCTTTAGTTTGCCAATTCTTTACATGCTCAGTTCTTTGCTTTTCCTACTTACCCACCAACCTCCTCCACTTATCTCACCCGGCTAGGCCCCTTTCTTTTTCTTCTCCTATTCTTATATTCTTCCACCTCCCCTATGCGCCCAGACTTAACTGTTTACCTCTGCTTGCCCCTGTGTTCCCTATTTGTGCCTCACCTCTCTTTTTTCCGGGTCTTACTTTATGTGACCTCCTTTCCTCCAACTTCTTTCGTTTCTTCCCCGCCATTGCCCTCCTTAACCTTAGCTACAACTCGTTGCGCCCCCTTTCCCACTTCTACTCTCATCTCTCCCATTCACCACCGCCTCACACTTTACTAGTCGATCTGATTCTTCAATCCCGGCCTGCTCTCAGATGCTTTAGCTCCTCATCTATCTACCCTCCAATTCGGACCCGCTCAATCTCATTCACCTGCCCCCCCCCTCCGAGTGTCTGGGCCGATCCCCCAGATTGCGTATTCAGTTATTGGCGCTCTGTTCCCCGACACGGCCCTTTCACATGGGCGTCCCGTAACCCCCCCATTACTCCCTGTCTCCTTTTTTCTACATTCCTTACCCAGTGCGTTTGTTATGCCATTCCTGTTCGCCCACGATATTACTCTGTATATTGCTTGCAGTTTATCTATAACCCTACATCAACGACAACTACGGTCATTCATCATCTATTTTGCCCCTCTTCCCTTTTTACCATCATACAGGAAACTTTTCACCTGTTGGACGCCTTATCCCTTAGCACTGCTTTTATTTGCCATGACACCCTCTCCAGAAGCTCGTGGCAACGCGGCCCTTTCATCTCCACACCCTTTCCATTGGACCTGGCGATTTATTCATACCAACCAGATGCACTACCGGGCCGTTTTCTTTGAGAGTATATCTTTGCACTTGCTCTTTTGCGTTTACTTGGCATTTCTCCTCATTCATCCCCGACCCCACAAATTTCCCAACGTCCTCATTTTCTCCAACCTCGTACTGACTTTTCATTAGTATCTCTCCAGTTCTTGTCCCTCCACTGTTCTTCTTGATAGGCTGAGGTTTGCCCCTGTCTTTCCCTCCGTTACTGTGCCTCATACATATCGCGTATATAGACCCTCTCTAACCTCCGTTCCCTCCTCCCCGTCTGTCATGCCCCCGGTCCCTTTTCTCTCGCCTCTTTATTGGGTCAGTCTACCATTACCGGTGACCATGTGGTCTCGGGGAGTTCCCACTGTTTTCTGTTCGGTTTCATGTGCCTCAATATGCTCCAAATCGGTGATCTCTACTCACTCCTCCTACCATTTCCCCAGTGACCCCTCGTCACTCCCTTATCCTTTGGCAGTTTTGTATTGTGTCAGGCTCCGCCTTCCTACTATTTGTTGGTTTGTTTTTTTTCGTTGTATTTAAATAAATTGGAAAAATAATTGTTGTGAAGAATTTGCCCTAAAGTGTGAGTCACTAAATTTATAGAAAAATAGCACACCTCCCGAAATTCGGAATACAAAATCGCCGTATTAGGAGAGGTCGCTTGATTAAGTGACATCGCACTTACAAAACACGTACGCCGATTTCGTTAGACATTAATTTAGGCAAATAGCAATGTAGTGGCGCTGTTCGCCTCCTTACGTGACGTCAGACCTGTTACAAGAAATTCCCAAAGTCAATGTATTGATAGGGGATTTCCCTCGTTTTAAATAGCTCTTATGGTTACAAAACATAATGTGACAATAGTACATCATTTAACGATAGCTCTACTTTCACTGCATCAAATTGCTTTATCGTCGACAATAGCGGTACTGTTTTCGAGAGTTACTACATTTTTGTGTCGCCCGTTTGGTAGGAGTTGCTTCAAATCTTACCAACTTGCTTGGTTTGGTGAGGTTAAAAGCCCCCTTTTCTTTGATTGGTTGATTTTATTAGGTACTAAAAATAATATTTAATACAATTTTTTGTTTAAAATTGACCAAAAGGAATCTCAGCATCAATTTGGTGCATAATTTGACCAGCCTAGGATCAGTACAGGCGCCGCGTGATCAATTGCAACGCATTTACCAATGCGATTTTGTCACTGGTATTTCGCATAAATTTGTTGAGATGGCCTACCGCAGGGGCCGGGGGGGTAGTCTGCTAAGGATAACTTCACATTATGTCTTAACATGTTGTCATTAAGGATGTGCAGTTATGCAAAACCAAATTGAATATCTTTCCCCTGTTACCAGCATGAGCGGGCCATTCAAAGAGCAAACTTTGCAGACTGCAGACGAACAAAATATCAAAAGCAATCAAATCGAGGTGATGTATGTGCCTGATAATAATTACCGTTGAAAATAGTTAAGTCTCAAAAATTTGTCTAAAAAAAGGGGATGAATCAGATTCTGCCACCACATCCTTCAACATGCTGGTTTAATCCGTTGAGGCTCGAATTATAGGGAGTGATGGAACAATACTAAATTCTTTAAAAAACAGTAAAACCATCATTTTATGGAGAAGAAGAAAAAACCTTCTCATGCAGAAAGTTATGTAGTCGCAATTGTTCTTCAAAATTTGTAATTTCTAATTCTTTTAGTTTCTTTCACATATGTCATCGCAAATATATAGGATATCAAGTTGTGTTTGATAGTGAAACAGGGATATATCGTACATTTAGAGGATTTTGAGATCGACAAAGTTGAGGTAGGTAACAGGGGAAAGATATTCCATGTGTTTTTGCATAACTTCACATCCTTTATGACAAACATGTTAAAGACATAATGTGAAGTTATAGTTATGCTAGCAGAACTCGGGGCCGGGGGTAACCAAGTTGTTGTTAATAGAAGTTTAAAGTGTTATTAAAGAAAATATGATGATTAATTGTAAATGTTATAGGGTCAATGTGATGTGACTTGCATTGCATGCATGTTTACAACCTTGCATGCTGCACAGGTCGAACACGAGTAAGTGACGAGAAAGCAGCCATGCCGCAGTGAAAGTTATGCAAACGGCCGCGGTCTGGCGCACATCATAATAAATCCAGGGATTTGGATCGGAGACACACTGAACTTGAAATCATGAAATTTTTTAACACAATCCTCGGGGAATCGGGTGGTTGTGGTGAGGGGTAACACAAAGGTGCGTACATGACCGGAATTCAAGATCCTTGTAATATCATTGACAGCCAAAGAACTTTGATGACAAGTCACAATCATTGTGTATTTGAGTGCTCGTATTGTGAGTACATAGGTATTTCTTATTCAGTCGGGACCAAGCACTCAACGGCGTGACCCCCCCCTATCGCCTGATTGAGCAACTACGGGGAATTGGGCGATATTCACCATAAAAATCATACTCCACCATTTTTGTTAAAACTTAGGAGTTATACGACATATATATCACATTTTAATCCTTGCAGTAATGAATTTTGTAAAAAATCCAAGTTCAACGTGTATAAATCGTACTCGAAAGCTGCTGGATTTACTTTCCGTATCATTTTGTAGGCTGTTGTTTGCATAGCATATTTGCTGTTACTGCCACATGTGCAGGCCTGCGCAGAGCTTTTCGGGCTTTATGCGCATGTGCAGAAGAAGCTAAAGCGCTTCACATTCAGATTAATACGCACCGCGAGGTAAAATTCTTCTGTCAATTCTTATTGGAAAAAAGTTATGTTTTACTTTTAACCTTGTATCCTGATGATGAGGTTAAAGTTGGACACAGGTCATATGCAAAGCGACTCATCACTCCATTTCTGGACTGTATTTCAAGATGGGGACTGGGGATTGACTGACTGAAGTCGATGAAACACGGTTGATTTTCTGGCAATGGTTGCGATCTCAAAATTGATTTTTTCTCTAAAAAATCCCAACTTTACCTCATGTAGCAGAGAAAAAGTCCCCGATGAAAATTTGTTTTGAACCGCTGAGATTTAGATATTTGTATCAAGTTAATTCGCAAAATAATTTTTTGTGAAGAATTCATTTGCCTTTGTGATCTCACTTATTTATCTAAAAAATAGCAAACCTCGCCGTATTTGGCGATGGAACATCGCCCAATTGAGCGACATCGTCAGAATCGGCGACATCGCCCGATTTGAGCGATTGTTACCAGGGTTCCGTTAAGGCATTTCAAAAATACCGTGAGCGATGTGAAATGCTCAATGACGTATGATGTTTCAAGACTACAGTCAGCGGCGTTACACTCAAATGTCGAGGTTTGATCAAAAGAAGGGTTGGCTCACAAGTGAATGTGCAGTGTTTTACTTGAAAAGTCGGCTTCTTTACCAAACTTGTAGGTTATGTTAATCTGTAGTGCAAGTGAAAAGGGTATGAGATAATTTCCATGATGCTTATATATATCAAGTTTTATTCCAAATGACAAATCAAGTTGAAGTATGAATTATGCACTGTACATAATTTAAATTATACAATCTACTTTGAAAAGATGAGAGACTTAACTTCAAAATGGGTCTGAGCTTGTCCAAATAGAAAATTAGAATAAAAAAAGAATAGAATCATCACTGTAAATGATTCTAATCATGATCAAAAATCCACCATGTCAGTTTGGAAAACTTTGTTTAAGGCCAAAAAGAATGAAACGAATTGTAGTTAAGCCAAAAAAAACAATGCAAAAGTAAGTTGTTTTATTTCTTTTAAAGGATTTTCCCCCATGCCTCAAATCACACCAAACAATAAGCAAACAGTTGGAAAACCATATTTGGAAGGATGGGTAGTGTTTCCCTAATACATCACCTAGTAAGCTGAACTGCTGTGGTCAGAAGTATGAGTTTTGAAAGTGCAAAGCCCTCTTAAAGGGTATTCTGTAGCCGGTTCAACTTATGGAGACGTTCCCTGATCAATAAAAAAAAATGACCTAACAGTAGATTGTTGGTAAGTATAGTGTGATTCTCACATAGTAAAACCAAATCAAGTGGTTATTTCTCAGTTTTGTCCATTCCACATCTCCCCTGAGACAGTGAATTTAAAATTGTAATTTACTGTGCATTGGGTTTTGTGTTAATTACCATACTGCAGTGTTTATACACATAAATAGATGCGTTGATTAATTTGTTTACTAGCTAGTCTTTTACTTTTAATTTTAAAGCGTTGTTGGCAATAAAATCGACATTTTAATTTTGAAAAAAAAAAAAAAGAAGCCACATAATGCGATACACAACCCTGAGTGACAGGCATTAGTTCCCTACTATTTTGGTTTGTACAAATGCCCAATCGTCGCTTTCCTATATTATATCAATGCAGAAAATTCACAGCTTTCAATGGACCACTAATTTTACTTCTAATTCCAATATCTATTGACAAGATAATCGCCTAAAAAATATTAGCGCATTGGTTTTTAAAAAAGCTTAAAAAGGAGTATCTTACTCATTACAGTCCAGATTTTTTGCCGAACTATTTAGCTGTGGCGCCCCTTCTACGTTGATGTTGAAAGACTCAAGGGGGGGATGCATGCCAACCTAACAGCACAAGCGAATTCAAAACGCCATCAACTTCCGGGTGCTATCTTTGGGAACACTGTCATGTGGAAAAATGCCCATATGTGAGTTTTGGTGTTAATCCACTAACCCCGAAAGATTTTGAAGCAGAATTTATTATTCCAAAATTACCCATAAAATTACTTAGATGTATCGAACTAAGGTTAAAAAGGAGATTTGTTATATAACTGACCCAGAGACTGCTATAGTAATGCATGTCACGTTTTCCCCAAAATTACCGTTTGGGACAATCCCCAATGCCAAATCAATCAAAGTCTTGTTCCTACTCCCCCCCCCCTCCAGTATGATTGCTTGGTGGCTCTAAAGTGGCATATTTAAAATTAAAGTGTAACCAATGCCAATTCCTACAGGACCAACAGAAATTAATACCCTGGGGCCCCCGCACACCCTGCCCCCCCCCCCCCCCTCACAGTCAGAACAATGATAGGCCTATCTGTTTGTGCATTTCCCACGTCACAACATCTGTACACAACACACATGCACACTGCATGCATGCATACAACCACACCACACCTTAACTAACACAACTCTCCTTTTACTATACCTCTTCCCCCACTTGTTTATGTTGCACACATGAAAGAAGTTATCACGATATACTAATTCAAGATGCAAATTTGCAAAATTTTAATTTCAACAAATTTACAATGTAACTTAATTCTCCTTTTAAAAATCCATGTTTCTCATCTAATGGATGACGTGTTTCTTTTTCCCTCGTTTTGAATCACACGTGCGCACATTGCCTGTATTTGCGAACCTTAACAATGCATGCCTCAACTTAAGACGTAAAAGGGGATGTCATTCGCAACGCAGCATCACTATCTCGGCCATGTAGTAGACAGGAAAGAATTCACTACCCCAGCCAACTGAACAGCGGTGAAGAATCATCCCACGCCACCAACTTTAAAGACTTGAGAGCTTTCCTTGGTCCTCTTCCCTCCCGGATACTACAGCGATTCATCATAAACTCGCAGTATAGCGGCAACCGCTGTACAACCTTACACAAGAAGTTAGTCCCTATGAAGTGGTCTTCCGAGTGTGTAATCACCTTTGAAAGTTAGCGTGCTTACTGACCACTCCACCTGTTTTAGCTTACCCCAACTAGACGTAGGTTTAAGCTGTACACGGATGCCAGCTCCTTGCTGTGGGAAGGTGTACTCACCAGATGATGCAAGGGACGAGAGCGATTAAATCATTGTGGGAACGCCTCCTCTAACTGCACCTGTGCGTAATCGGAATTTTCGAGAAAGAATGTTTAGCTCTGGTCCTATTGTGTAAGAAAGCTGGACTGCTATTTGAGATACTCATCCTTCACCGCCTTGTAGACCACTCCTCTTTGAAGTGGCTGTTTGTTACACCACCCATCCAGGAGGGGAAATTTGTCCTAGGTTTGATCACCTGGTTACAGGGCATTAGTTGAAATAAGTGATCGCCCTGCCGGGTCTCATCACCAACATCAGATGAGTGAGCAGACGTCTGTCACACAGCCCACCAGAAGCATTTCAACGAGAACATGCTTATAACCCCTCTTGTGAGCGTGAATTTGAATTTCCGTACCCACTAAGCCCACTAGAGAGATGGGATACCTATCACGTACTGAGTGCTGCCAAGTTAAAGAAACGTTGCAACGCCAAGACACCCGCCTCCTAGCTTTAGGATAAGAACCAAAAGAGAGTTGCAGCCAACCACAGACTGCGTCACAGTGATGAATTCGCTACATGCAGCTGAGGACCCCAACACTTATCGACTAATCATTAAGGTTCTTCATGGCGAGTTACCTCCAGAGTTCGTCTGAAGCGAACACGTATACGGCAAAACTATCAAGTTATGTCCTAGCGGAATGGTATCCTGTATCATGTGTGGATCCACCAGGCAGAGGAATGACATCACGTAGTCCGTCCAACGTGCTTTCCTGCAAAACTGCATATCATTTATCCTTCCAGACGCCCATGACTGGCCCTCTTAGCGGGTGAGACACACTTGGGAATAGCACGTACCATGGATAAGGTACGCCGACGTTACTTTTGGCCCACATTTCTAGGATTCGTGAACTGTGTCAAATCGTGTATTCCGTGTAATCGAGGAAGACACCGGGGCTTCGCCCAACCTCCACAAAAGCCAGTATCAGGGATGTGTAGCAAATCTGATCATTTCCGAAAAAGGGAACCCAAATTAACACGACTTCGTTTCCACATGATGTACAAGAATCCATTCCTTTAAAAAGGAAAGGGCTTGCAAGGGAAATATCCCTAGTAAAGGCTATGCAGAGGTAATAAAGATGACATTTTTTGGAGGTATTTGTTTTGCAAGTTGACTTATGTGACTTTTGCACATACTTGGCCGAGTCATACATGAACGTAAATATGTTAACACAGAGTGCATAGGGCTTCATATCCCTCGGTCCTTTACGATTTTTAAGTGAAAAAACTTGACAATCACATACTTGAACATACTACCACAGATACAACACCTTATTATTCGGGAACACATCAACGCATACTTCCCCACCACAAATCGTCCCATTTCTGACTTCATCAGCAGAACTGGAAGCAAGCAAATTCCGATATTTTGCATGCCGACGGACGTATATTTTACAGGATTCGGCCAACGATACCAACGTGACATAACATGTTGTTTACAATATTATAAAAGCCCTTCCAAAATGATAAAGCTTCCCACGTTCATCAACATGGTCACCCCCAATACTTCATTTTATTTTCTTAAACTTTTACTCTTCTGATCACTAAAGACTTAAATTTTTTCAAAGGGTTTCAAAATGTTCATCCACTCCATTGCACACTAGTCAATTCATTGCAACTAGAACTTCGTTACTCCATGAATCTTAAACCTGTGCATTCCCCCGTATTGATCGGTAAATAGCACATTATAAGAGTATGCAATTGCCAATCTATCTAGAATGACTACTACAAATGATATCACAGGTCACGAGCATCCTAGGAAGGGCACACACGGACATGCACTATTCTACTAAAAAGTGACAGTCTGTCCTGGTCCGACTATGGCGTTTTGGACGCACTTTGACCTATGGAGATGTTTGCTACATGTAGAAACAACACCCTGAGGTTTATTATCAGGTGTTCAGGGTGACCAAAAAATCAAAAGTCATCTGCAGGAGATCAATTTGCATAAAAGCCGTATAAGCCAAAAGAACCCGCTAACCTGAGCAAATAACAAGGGGTCTGGGCAGTTCACACACCCAGGAACAGGTTGCCCTTTCCCAGTTGCAAGGAAACCCAAGTACACGAGCCCACCATAGTTGACCACATCTATACTTGACTGCCGATCATTTTTGCAACCATAAACATACTGCCTCACTGTAAATAATTTATAAGTATGCACTTTCCCCCCATTCTAAATAAAATCGTAGAGCTAGTTCGTATTTTCATTCATGATCAGTCAACAGTACTACGCATGCAGCAAAAAAAATTAAGAACCTCATTAAGGTGGTGACTCCAATCAAAATCGACCATTCATGGTTCCTACCTCTAAGCCCCCTTCCATAAAGCAATTAACTCGTCCAACCTTTGGATGATGAAACATTTTGAAACTCGTTAATCATAACATCAAATGAAAACTTCTTAAAGAGACCATGAGTGAGTTTTTCTCATTTACCCGTGAAATATTAGGGGAACAATGGTATATGTTTTGGAATTTATGAGCGAAAAATGGGCCCCATTTTGGGCGCCAATTTAATTGTACAAAGCTACTCTATGGGGCTATGAAAACACGTTTTTCGCTCCACACAGCCATGGATGAAATATTGGTGGCGAAACTTTACAGATGGTGTTTTTTTTTTTTTTTTTTTTTTTTTTAATATTAAAACTTCATATCCTTATTCGGGCCATCCCCCTTTAACACCGTTATGTCAATGCACTCAACGATTTTAAAGACTCCTTGTTAACCAGCAAATCACTGTAAAAATACATAAATAAAATATTCCTTGGACACCATATCCTATTTTAGAATTTTTCAAGATTTCGTTTTACGTGTTAAGCAAATGGCGACGTCTGAAATTTGGGGATTTCTTGAACCGCCACTCCGCCGTTGCCTGTTTACACGCCACTCGATAGTCCATTTTTTATTTAGCACAGGGGGGGTAGGACACGTCTGCTCGATTTGGGCAATTGGGGATTACAAACGGTAGTTTGTGAAACTGCTACGCTAGCATTTATTCTGGCGTCTCGTTCCCAGTTCATTAAATCATCTTCTTTAAAACCTTTCGTTCAAAATCTTTAGTAATACTCAGGACAATTAAGAACAATTATTGCTTCAATAATCCTTCCGGGGTTTGTTAACCCCGCTGCAAACTAGTGTATTTCCATAAACGGTCCTTATTATATTTAATATTCGTGAAAGGACATAGTCTTTGTCAAGTCCCTGTGATGTAACCGGAATATGCGTAGAGCGCGCCACTCCCTAACCGTAAGTTTTTGAAACAGACTAGCCCCCGAAGTTGATTCCGGTTTTTGAATTTGCCGTTGCTGTTGGTTGGCACCTGTCCTACCCCCTGTGTTAGTGTATAAACCCCCGTCGTGTTTTTCAGTTCATACCGCTCACGACATAGCATGTATGGAGCTGTGGTTCCGCCTCGGTGTTTCTACTCTTTGGACATTATATCTTTTTGTAATTAGCTTTTCAATTTATGTCGCTGGTCTAATCTGTTTGATTCATGCATTAAATTGCACAACTTCATAAACTCATCAGAACTTCATTTCTTAGAGGATAATAACGGCCGATATTTCCCTGCAACTGCTATTTGAAGTAGGGGTCAACCCAGCGATAGAGCTGTCGTAGCCCTAGCTACCTCGCCCAAAGTTAGTTAATATGTTTCTACAAAGGGCAAATCCTGCTTATGAACGGAACACCATATGAGTCATGTTTTAATCGCATTGCCCCTCGACTGGAAGCGCGGGCTATAGTGTGAAGTAACTTGACAACCATGAGTTTTTTTGGCGCGGTCCCACCTCACTCTTCCACTGCTGTCCTTATGTCTCGCTGCCGTGTCCGTTTGTTGCGTCATCCTCCCTGTGTTTGTTTGCATGAGAACTTAGAAAATGATGACAGAGTGCTAAATTTACGTAATGGGTTGGTGGGTGTATGACAGGTCTAAATATTAATTCAACCCCATAGTCTTGTGTTTGTGTAACAAATGAGGCCTGTGTATATGAATTTTATTTTTTCAGTGTTTTTTAAAATACACATTTATATGAGATCTGTACAAGGTTCTATTTCCACTTGTTTAAGTGGGGTCAAATCTCGCTAGGCCCCAGTTGGGCGAAGTGCCAGCAGTGCCTGATTTATATTTGCATATTCAAAATATTGACAATTTCTTGATAGCTGACAGCAGTTACGATGGTTGAGGCGACCTTTTTTGTACTACAGTAACTTGAAACCAGATATAGTGCATGAACTTGAGTAGTTTACGATAACCCAATTATTTATCAAAACCCACTCAGTTATTCCAATACAAAGTCACATACGAGCAATTGTTTGTTTGTTTGGAAATGTTTATTATCTCTAACTTCATGGCTCTTTTTTTTGATGTTTTAATATTCCTGTCATTGCGGCGGGGCTACATTGGTGCCCGCACCACTGTTTCTTGTGTTTTGGTAGGTGCTTATTTCTGCCGTGTAACTGTCCCTTTGTTATGCCAGTGATGGAGACTAATAGTAAAACTCAAGTTGATCGCACTGAATTTGATATTAGTTTATTGTATTGTTAATTTACTGAATACACCTTAAAACAGTGGACTAAAATCCTTGTTATTAATTATATTTTTTTTACTGTACACTGATTGTGGACGGAGGAGGGGAGGGGGTCCAGGGACCCACTAATTTCTAACGGGGCATAGATTTTAATATTTTGTTTTTCAATGAAAAGATGCGTATCCAAGTGTCAGTAGTCGTAAACTGGCAAATATGTTTGCGGGTCCCTATAATAGACCCCCGTCCACTTACTCGTCTAGTTAATGCAGATGAACCATTTTTGTAACAAAACTCCCAATTTTTTGTTAGTGAACATCCGATTCCTGTTACCGACAGGATCTTTCCAAATGTATCAAATAAGTACAACATCCCCATAAGGACGTCATAAGTGCGGAATGACGAAAAACTGGATTAGGGTGGAAAATTTATATTTTGCATTTGACCCGCCTCAAACACTTAGTCTAGCACTAACACCCTACTGTATATCTCGACGGGTTAGAAAACCCCGGAAATTGCACGGCGCCCTTTTGCTCTACCCAAGAGCCCGACTCGTGCCCGTCCACTGAATAGTGAAACTATGGAAAAGGGACCGAATTCGGCGATTAATTTCGCGTATGTCAGGTTTGTCAATTTGGTTTTATTTTCGAGTATGGGTGGGTTGTTCGAACAAATAGAAATTCAAAATATTTTAAAAAGTCTTTAAATGCCATATGTCAGGTTTTCATCACAGACATAATTCATGAGAGGCCTAGTGCTTTGAGATGTGACTTACTATATTACTACATTCCAAAGAATATTTAGATTTATTAATCCCCTCCAGATTTTTTCCTTTCCGCTATATACTACCCCCCCCCGCCACCTAATCATGTATTTTCACTCTTCCTTAACATTATGATCAATTGTGAATGTTGAGTACTTATTGGATACACTGAAACACTCTGTCAAATTTACAAGTAAAATCCTGGCAGCAATCTGCCAAACAAATTACCGTAAAAATTACAGTATACTGTAAAAATTTACTTTATCACAACGCTTAAAAAAACATATATATTTTGGTGGTTATTCACAGAGATTGTGAATGATGTGGAGAATAAAATACTGACAACACCCTAACTAGTAGGCCATCCACCAATATTGTTACATGCACATACTGTAAAAATTAAGTTTGTTGTAAAATGTATTACATCAAAACTGTAAAAATTACAGTTAATTTTTGAATGAAAACCTGTAAAATTACCGTATTTTTCCCTGTACTATATTTGTACTTTCGGTATAACTGCAAAATCATAGTCGTGTATAAACGGGGCAAAAAAAAAAATGTTGTTACCTCATTAATCGATAAAGTCTCGACTTTTTAGATTTTGTCATTATAGGCCTGGACAATTGGGACATAAATTTACAAAGTATTTTCCTGTAGTTCCAAATTACAAAAAAACAACAGCAATACTTGTAAGTTTTGGAAGTTTTACAGTATTTTCCTGTAATTGCACTGTATTTTCTTACATTGGTACATTGAAAAGAGAATTATCATTTATGGCGACGCATCTTGAGATTTCTTAAAGCTCAAGGATCCCAGGTGGCAACCACCCGGCAGATTCTTATTCTTACACACCCTAATCTTATCATTTTCAGAAAAACATTGTTCCATACTCAACTTTACGTTCACATGCAGTTTCTACCTGACTACTGCTCTGGGGCAAAACTTTGATGATTAATGCAGGAAATAAATACAATGTCAGCAGAAAGCACTGGTTCGCTCTGCCATAATATAGTCTTTAATAATACTTTAAAGCTCTTGAAGTAAACCTCAAATATGAATGAACATCCAATAGCATAGATATAACACATAACATAACAACTATCATAATACATATCATATTGGGGGGGGGGGGGGATAGAATCCCTATGGCAACCCTTTTCCTGAGGATTTTTTTTCAAAAAAAAAATCTACACCCCCGGGGGGGGCGGTGTTTTTCTGGTGGACAGGGGACTACAGTATGTGCGGCCGAGAAGGCCCATTTCAACGATTTTTGGCATATTAATCGGTCCCTTTTTCTTGCAAATATGAAAGGGTTGCATTCGGGAGGGGGTCCATTTCTGTTGGCAGTGTATTTTCCACACAATCAACTATGAAGAACGCGTGCAAACCACGAGGGGAAAATGTGCTGCCAGGCTGGCTCAAATATTTTTAACGTTAGTTTTCTCTCAGCTTCGGGGGCTCTCGCCCCAAAACCTCCACCAAAGCAGGTATAAGGATGGGTATCACATCTTTCAATTCGGAAAAAGGGTTAACCCCAATTAACACGGCCTCTTTTTCCACATGAATGTTACAATGAAAAAAATTCTTAAAAATGAAGTGCGGGTCAAAGGGAAATATCCATGTAAAAGTTATGAGAAGGGATCAATAAGATGACCTTTTGTGGGGTTTTTCAAGTTGACTTATGTGACTTTTTTGCACATACTTAGCAGGCATACATGAACGTACATATTTTAAACACAGAGTGAATAGGGCTTCATATCCTCTTACATTTACGATTTTTAAAGGGGAAAATGTGACCAATCACATACTATAGAACATACTAGAACATATTCGGGAAAACAATCAACGCTATACTTTACCCACCACAAATCGACCATTTCTGACTCATCAGCAAACTGGCGAAGCAATTCCGGATTATTTTGCATGCGACGGACGTAAGTATTTCAGGATTCGGCACACCGTACCAACGTGAATCAATAACATTTTTTGTTTTTAAATATTATAAGCCCTTCTCCCAAAATGTCAAGCTCCCACTTTCAGCACATTGTCACCCCCAATGACTTCATTTTCTTTTCTAAATTTTACTTTTCTATGTCACCCTAAGACTTTAAATTTTTTTCAAAATGTTCAAAATGTTCCATCCACGCATTGCACTATTTCAATTCAATCTGCAACTTAAAACATTCGTTACTTCATGACATCTTACCGTCATTCCACCGTATTGAAGCGTAAATATCACATTTTATAAGAGTATGCAATTTGCATCTATCTATCACTAAAAAATGGGGGAAAAAGAAATCAAAGGTCACGAGCATCTGGTAAAGGTCACACACGGAAAATGCCCTAGTACCTACTAAAAATGAGATCTGCTGTCTGTCCGACTATGCTTTTTACGCACTTTGACCTATGGAGATGTTTGGCATACAGGTTAGAAAACAACACCCTGATGTTTATTATCAGGGTTTCATCAGTGTGACCAAAAAAAATCAAGTCATCTGCAGAGAGACAATTTGCATAAAATGCCGTATTCAAATGCCAAAAGAAACCGCTAACCTGAGCAAAGAACAGTCTGAGGTCAAGGTCCACCACACAGGACAAAGGTTGCTTCAATTTGGGCAAGAAACCCAAGTACACGAACCCACATGTTACATCTCTACTTGACTGCAGATCATTTTTTGGCAACCATAAAACTATACTGCCTCACTGTAAATAAATTGTAATAAGTATGCCTTTTCAACCATGTCTAAATCTAATAGTAGACAGTCGTATTTTCAGTCATGATCAATCACAGTACTACGCATGCAGCCAAAAATTAAGAACCTCATTACAGTGTGATCCCATCAAATCCGACCATGCCCGGTTTCCTTCCTCCCCTCTAAGCCTCCCTTACATAAAAGCAATTAATCAGTCCACCCGTTTGTGTGAAACATTTTGAAACGCGTTTAATCATAACATCAAAAGGAAAACATCTTTAAAGAGACATGAGGAGTTTTCTCATTTACCTGTGAAATATTTAGTCAAAAGATATTTGGTTTTGAAGTTATGAGCGAAAATGTGCCCCATTTTGGTCGACCAATATTAATTGTACAAAGTACTCTATGGGGCTTAGAAAATCACGTTTTTAGCTCTCACAGCCAAATGGATTGAAATATTGGTGCGAAACTTTACAGATGGGGTTTTGGGGTGAGGCCGATCTATCAAGATGAAACTTCATATCCTTATATCGGGCCATCCCCCTTTAAGCATCCGTTAATTCAATGCACTCATAACGATTTTAAATTTGAATAAACGATGTTTGTTAACCAGCAAATCACTGTAAAAAATTACAAATAAAAATATTCCTTGACAACATATACTAATTTTATAATTTTTCGTCAATATTTCGATTTTACGTGTTAAGCCAATGCGATGTCTAAATTTGGGATTTCTTGACCGCACTCCCCTGTTGCCTGTGACGCCCTCTATAGTCATGTTTTTATTTTAGCAGGGGGGGTAGGACACGATCTGCTCGATTTGGGCATTGGGGATTTCCAAACGGTAATTTGTGGAACTGCTACGTGCATTTATTATGGCAGTCTCGGTCCCAGTGACATTAAAAAAATCATATCTTAAAACCCTTGTTCAAAAAATCTTAGTAATATCATGACAAATTAAGAAAAAATTATTGGCTTCAATATCCGTCGGGGTTAGTGGATTCACACCGCAGGCAAATAGTGTAATTTCCAATAACGGTCATTTAGATTTAATATTCGTGACCAGGCATAGTCTTTAGTCAAGTCTGTGTGTAACCGATATGCGTAAGAGCGCCCTCCTACCGTTAAGTTTTTGAAACAGACTAGCACCCGGAAGTTGATGCCGTTTTGAATTTGCCGTTGCTGTTAGGTTGGCATGTCCTACCCCCCTGTATTTTAGTGTTACCCCGTCGTGTTTTTAGTGCATACCGCTCACGACGATAAGCATGTATGGAAGTGTGTTCGCTCGGTGTTTCTACTCTTTTGAACATTAATATCTTTTTGTAAATGTACGTTCATGTTTTCGCTGGGTCTATCTTATTGAGTCCATATCCATATGACGTAAAATTGCACAACATTTCATAAACTATCATACATGTAGATTTTAGAGGATATAAACGGCACGAATATTTCCTGCAACACTGCTATTTGAAAAGTAGGTCAAAACCCAAGCGAATAGAGCGGGTACCCGTAGGCTACCCTCGCCCAAAAAGTTGTTAATAATTGTGTTCTACAAGTGTCAAATCCTTCTTATACCGGAACACCAATGCTGTCATTTTTAATACGTCAGTGCCCACGCGCGGGAGCGCGGGGCTTATAGATGTGAAGTAACTTGACCGACATGGAGTTTTTGCTGCATTTACCTGAAGAGCTTGGTCCCATACAATCTTTTCATGAAAATTGCAAATGTATCATTCTAAAATTACGTAATGGTTGTGATGAACCTGGCATAAATATTAATCAACACAAATAGTTTTTTTGTAAGTACAATGTAAGATACAATGTGAGATAGATTGTATTTTCAGTGTTTTTTATACAAATTATAATTTTTGGGATTGTACAATGTTCTATTTCCACGTGTTTAAGAGGGGGAGGGGGGGGGGGGGGGGGTGGGGGGGGGGGGTGGGGTCAAATATCATCTAGGCCCGTTGGGCGAAGTGCCAGCAGTGCCTGTTTTATATCATTGCTATTCAGAGAATATTGACAATTTCTTGATAGCTACAGCATACGATGGTCGAGTCGACTATTTAGGAACTACAGTAAACTTGAACAAGATATAGTGCATGGACTTGAGTTAAGTTTACGATACATTATTTATAACATCAGTTTTTCATCAAGTCACATACCTAGCATTTTTTTGTTGGAAATGTTATTTATCTCTCAATCTTGGCTATTTTTTGATGTTTTAAATAATTCTGTCATTGCGCGGGGCATACATTGGGGCCCAGCACCAACATGTTTCTTTATTTTTGGTAGGTGGCTTATTGTCTGTCCGTGTAACTGTCCCCATTTGTTAGTGCCGTGATGGAGATAATGAGTAACAATCAAAGTGATCGGGCAACTGAATTTGATATTATTATTATTTTGTTTTTAAGTACATGAATACTTAAACAGGTGACTTATCATTGTTTTAATTAATATTTTTTTTACTGACACTGTTGGTGGACGGAGGAGGGAGGGGGTCCAGGGACCCAACCTACTTATCTAACGGGGGCGATAGATTTTTAATATTTTTTTTTCATGAAAAGAATGCGTATCCAATGGGTCGTATCGTAAAAACTGGCAAAATATAGTTTGCGGGTCCTATATAGACCCCCCGTCCACTTAACCCTCGTCTAGTTATGCTGATGAACCATTTTGGTGTAACAAAACTCCCCTTTTGTTAATGAACATCCTATTCCTGGTACAACAGGATCTTTCCAATGTATCAAAATAAGTCCCAACATCCCATATTTACGTCATAAGGTGAGGAAAGTACGAAAAACACTGGATATAGGTGGAAAATGATATTTTGCGATTTTACCGCTCAACACATTAATTATAGCAAGGCTCAAGCTCTGGATATATCGAGGTGGTGAGAAACCGGAAATTGCACGCGGCCCTTTTTCTCTACCCAAGAACCCGATCGTGCCCGTCACTGTCATAGGGAACTATGGAAAAGGGACAGAATTAGGCGATTAATTTCGCGTATGTCAAGGTTTGTACTTATTGGTTTGATTTTCAAGTATGGGTGGGTATGTTTTCGAACAAAATATGATTCAAAATATTTTAAAAAGTCTTAAAATGCCATATTTCAGGTTTTCAGCTCACAACAAATATTCATGGAGAAGGCTAAGTGCCTTGCCTACTACTATATACTAGCAGTCAAGATATATTAGATATTATTAATCCTCCTTCAAGATTTTTCCGCTTTACTAACCCCACCCCACCTATATCAGGTATTTTCACTCTTTCCTTAACGTATGATCATATTGGGAATGTTTGGTACTTATTTGGATCACTATGTAAAACAATACTTGTAAATTTTTACAGTAAAATCCTGGCATGCAATTGCTGCCAACAACTTACCGTAAAATTTACAGTATACTGTAAAAATTAATTTAATGCAAAACGCTAAACATTATATTTGGTGAGTTTATTACAGAGAGTTTGACTGTGTGGAGAAAAAAAATGTACTGACGAACACCCTAACTTTTAGTAGGCCTATCCACCATTTTTTACAGTGCACATACTGTAAAAATTACAGTTTTGTTGTAAAAGTATTAAATCAAACTGTAAATATACATTAATTTTGAATGACAACCTGTAAAATTAACCGTAGTTTTCCCTGTTATATTTTAGTACTTTTTGTATATTGAAAAAAATCATAGTAGTGTATAACGATGTTTGTTACCATTAAATTTCGAACTAAAGTCCCTTCACTTTTAGATTGTCATTATGAGGCCTGGAAAATTGGACATAAAATTTACAGTATTTTCCTGTATTTCCAAATTTACAGCCAAAACTGTAAGTTTTTGGAAGTTTTTACAGTAATTTTTCCTGTAAATTGCACTGTAATTTTCCTTACAGTGTACAATTGAAAGAGAAAAACGCAAGCTAT
The DNA here is from genome assembly GCA_023653785.1 of Ophioderma brevispina. Classification (NCBI taxonomy): domain Eukaryota; kingdom Metazoa; phylum Echinodermata; class Ophiuroidea; order Amphilepidida; family Ophiodermatidae; genus Ophioderma; species Ophioderma brevispina. The sequence continues at coordinate 62,596 of JAMKCH010017860.1, forward strand.
CTTGTGGTACCAATTTATAGGAATCTGTGTGTAAAAAGGAACATCACAGGGGTGGGTTCCCCCCCCACCCCCCGAGAAATGTTGTTTAAAATGCTCAGGGTAGACGAGAGGTAAGCATTCATTTTTCTTTCAGGGAAATGACCCCTCGTATCTCTTTTTACAGGCATGCACGTTCTATTTTTAAAAATTGGAATAAATTGCTGGTATCTTTGAATTTTGGTCGGGGACCAATTCTCGTTCCACCAAAAAAGAGCTGACCTATAGCTGCAAATGCTGACAACCTCTAGGGGCATACAATTCACAATAATGACGTTCTAGGGGGTATCAATTCAGTTGTGATTGTGATGTGACTGGTTCAATGATAAAAATAAGGAAAATGTACCTCACTATCAGCAAAATAAACCCCCAGTGTGTGTATTTTTTGTATATTGGCTATTAAAGGTATTTTAGTCAGTATTGAGAACAGGTCCCACAAGGGGTATAATTTTACTGGCAATTGGTCCCCTTATTTAAAAAAAAACCCTGAAAAACTAGAGTGGGCTTTCCGTCAGACCCCTTTTAAGAGGTTATTTTCCTGCACATTGGTCGTGTTATGCTTTTAGGGGGTCATTTCAGAACCCCTGAATGAGCACGGGTGCCCTCCAACAAACACCTGAACCCCCACCCCCCAACACTACACACACCTCGGATAAAATCTTGCTTTGAAGAAAAGATAATCACTACATCTATGGGGTTTCAGTATACTGTAGGCCTGCAAGATACCAATCATTGTTTAAATCACTGGAAATTAAATTGAAGACTGAAATTTGTCCTTGTACTTTGGGATTTATAAGCTAGTCTAGTGACTGTGTTTTTTTTACATACAATATGTTAAAAAGCACAATCTATCCCTTAGGCCTAATTGAGATCCGTTCTACTATATCCAAGCGAAAGTCTCATGAAATAAATCTAATTGATAGTGAACTAGAAAGATTCGTGCTCCATAACTGGATTCTCCCATGGAGTTATAAATGCATTTTAGAGCACATAGCTAGTACAGTGGCAATCCAGTGCATACAGTATTATTTAAGTGTATAGGCTACGACGTGGTACCCATCACTAAATCTAATCTGCGACGTTCGCGCAAATTGCCTAGAATACATTCGTTTACTTCTACTCACAGGGAATTTCAGGCAAAACTGACAACATACACCATACAAATTGCAATGCTTGATATTTTTTCAGATATTGGCCAGAAAAGTACTTTATAAGGCATACATGTATACTCATCCCATAGGAACCCGTGCAACCGAGTGAATGTTTTGGGTAGAGCAAAAGGGACGCTGCGCAACTTCCGGTATATTCACCGGCTCGCTATTCAATCGCGTGGAGATTGCCTATCCAGTGTGTAGAGATCAGTGGCACTAAACCCTCGATATTAAACTAGTCATTTCCCGTCAAGTAGAGTAAAAAAACGCATGATAATCGGATATTCCTATAACTTTTTTGGTGAAAAACATGAGCGGTCACCGCCCGTATGGATTCGTGGCATCTGTAGTTTTGTGGGTTGTGTGACCAGTGCAGTGGTACTTTGCAGGCCGTTTTGTGATAACCCTTTAATTGCTAAATGATGGAAATTAACCTTTAATTGGTAAATAAATGAAGGGAATGACTAATTGGTAAATGATGCAATGGCTCTTTAAAAGATAAAGGAATGGCTGTTTTATTTTGTAAATTATGGCAATGTTATTTGGGAAATCGCCCTTAAATGATAAATTAATGAATATCCCTTGGTCAAATGATAGAATGACCTTATAATTTGTAAATGATGAAATGTCCCTTCAAATTGTAAATTATGAAATGGGCTTTTAATTTTTGAATGATGGAATGACTCTATGGTGAAATGTTGACCTTTTTGTCCCCCCCCCTCCACCGACAGACCAATGGAGTGCCCTGGTGAAATGAATGATGAGGTTAGTAGGCATCCAGGGGGTGTTTTGAGTCAATCCCACAATGCACCAGTTTTGGGAAATTTCCCCTCAATACGGTCATGTGATCACATAAAAGGCCCATTCTCCGATAAAGTGTTCAAAAAGTCGTTTTTAGTGTCGCTCACAGTCATGCACAGTTTAAAGCTTGTTTTTGGCCTTTAAGAATGAATGTTTATGAATATAAATTATACTTAGGAGTTATGTTTTCAAAATGATCCGGACTAGATGTTGTAACCGGATGAGAAAGTATCAAGCAATAAGGCTAAAGATGCATAATTCTTGCTTTTCGCCATGTCGCCAGCCCAAATCCGTTCTTTAAAAGGTGTCCCTGCTCGTTACACAAGAGTGCATATCACAGATTGCATTGCATTTTTATCAGCCTCTATTATGCACTAATTGTTAAGTTTAAAACATGATAATATTGGATTATTAAAGTTTCGCAAGAGTTCTCTGAGAGCATGTCGCCAATATTGCAGACAGATACGTTACCATAATTCGAATGGATACAAAATTGCTAAAAATACTGAATACCTATGTTCCAATATGTGATAAATCGAGATGTCAATGTTATGTTATACATGTTTTGCATAAAAAGCTGGTTTCAACGTAACAATTTCCAGCCTAGTAATGAAAGAAACCCCTCCTTTTACGTTCATACCGCGACAGATACGTTACCTCCCTCCTGCTACGCTCTTGCAATACGGCGTGATACATAGAGTCGAATACCATACCACACCATGCTTTAGTATGAAGGTAATACGTTTTGAGACTAAGTCGGTGAAGCACGTACTTTCATCAAGAACAGCACGACTTAGAAAAAGGCCCGACAGATACGTAACGACAGATACGTTACTTAAGTGTTAACGTTAGGCAATATAGTAAAAATCGGATATATTTTAAAGATCACCCATGCATTGTTCCGTGTTCTGAGAATATTAAAGTTTACGATTTTCAATGATTTTCAGGAAATCCTTAATGTTGATATTTCGTAATTTTGGAGACCAAACTTGAACACTTTAACGGTGAATGGCCCAAAAATCCTATTCCTAACACATAAAAACCCTGTTTTAACGCTCATTTTAGCCCACCAAACGTTAGTACTTAGGGAATTTTTGCATGATTATGAAATGTCTTCTGGTTCTCAAACTTTTGGAACACTTTTTATCTCTAAGTAGTAGTACTGACATGCGTTTAGTACAGTACGGTATAGACACATTGCAATGCATCATGGGATTGATTCAAAACACCCTCTGGTATAGGCATCCTATATGTTCGGCTGTATAGCTTAATATCAAGAAAAAAATATAAAAAGGTCACATCAACTTGTTTACCTTTCTATTCTGTGCAATGTTTAGTTTTTGACATCCCCCACACCCTGACAGACCCCTTGGGG
>JAMKCH010017861.1:0-22409 GCA_023653785.1 Ophioderma brevispina
ATGACGAGTTTAGATCGTGAGCTAAGTTACAAAATCTTTGGTGATATGGAGCAAACAAAAAAGTGTTTAGTGGTTTTCGTCCTTATCATAAGTTCTTTAAAGGACACTCTCAGGGATTCATCGCGAAAAAGGATATTTTTTTCAACTTAACAATTGCAGAAAAGGAAGAAAAAACGGACATTGTGTAAAGATATGACTCTCCCCCCATTCAATTACGTAGTATGTAGTAAGTGTCCGTACGGACATTAATGACTAAAGTATAAGATTTTGTGCGTATTAGGTTGCCTCTGGTCCTATGATTTGCAGGATATGTTCGGTACAGGTGACAGCAATCTAGTCTGCGGGAGCCCACCAGTCCCGGGGCTCCCTAGACGATACCGGAATACAGCGTGCAACTAATGTTGAGTGAAGAATTGAGTGCCCTTTTCCTTACCGTTGTAGCCTGGACTATGTGTCCGCCGGGATATATTAGTCGCTGAAAATTTTTGGGTCAACCATTTTTCAAACCTTGCCATACCAGTTACACAGTGAGCCCACGTCCGTGAAACACCATGGGCTACGCCACTGATGTAAGTACTATACATTTCTAAGTAAAATTCATTATGATGTCAAATGTGTGGTCAAGACTAACCGTTCTGATTTCGTGACCAAAATATAATATTTGGGTAAAGAAAAAGAAATGTCAAAACACATAAAAAGTATGTTTCGTATATAAAGGCTGAAAATTGCCATCAAACATTTTTTTTTCAAAAATAGATCGGAAGAAAGTTGTTTTCAGTTTTGGTAGTAGGTCAACATTTTTGAGAAAACTCAAAAAATATAAACTATGAATTTTGACCAAATTTGACAAAATACAATGAATTGTTCATAAACATTTCCATTTAGAAAAGTATACACTTTTTAGCAATCTTATGAAATTGGTGTGCAATATATAGTATCGTACCAAAAAAAAAAAAGCCTGGTTAATTTAAGCATAAACTTCAATGGTGGCTACTTACAAGGATTTTGACAGAAAAAGGCAGAATAATGGAATATATTTTACAGTTAAACTTTAAATGGCATCTCATGCAACTTAGTGCATTCTAACGACAACGCCGTTCCCCTATTCCTTGGCTCAAAATTATTTTCAGGACCCCCTTCTATAGCTATTTTGACTATTATTAAACTTTGCATCCATTTTTAGTAAAGATTTAGTTAAGTAAGTTATTTTCGGAGTGATGACCCTCCCCCCCCCCCGTATGTTATTGTCGGAGTAACGACCTTCGGAAAAACGACCGTCATGTTATTTTCGAGGAGACCCTTATGTTATTTTCGGAGTGGGGACCCTATGTTATTTTCGGGAGTAACGACCCTTCGGAAAAAAAAAACGACCGTCGTGTTATTTTCGGAGTTAAGGACCCTTCGGAAAAACGAAAGTCGTATCTTTTCGGAGTGATGACCCTATGTTATTTTCGGAGTAACGACCTTCGGAAAAAAAAGACCGTCGTGTTATTTTCGGAGTGATGACCTTATGTTATTTGAGAGTAACCGACCATTATGTACTTTCGGAATAAACGACCTTATCTTATTTTCGGAATAATGGCCCTTATGTTATTTTCGGGAATAATGACCCCTTCGGAAAATTGGGATGTCGTAATTTTCGGAACGATGACCTTCGGAATAATGATCCTCATGTTGTTTTGGAATAATGGAACCCTTCGGACATTAACGCCCCTTCGGAATAATGACCCTCGTTGTTATTTCGGAATAATGACCCTCGGAATAACGACACCTTCGGAATAATGAAAAGCACCAGCCACACACAGGAGTATCACAGACCCTTGATTTTGTAAAATAGATAGCTATAGTCCTCTTTCCAGTGATACGGAAAACTGAGTACGAACATGCCTAGCGTTACGTCACAATGAAGTAATAAAGTTTGCATGTCAGCAAAAAACTATCAATTCCCATAGACCACGCAGTGTAGAATAGGGAAAAATAATTTGTTTGCCAAAAAGGTTAGGAATATCAGATTTTCTCGGGTATTGGAATTACTTGATGGAAAGACTAGTTTATATAATGAGAGCATTTTTTAGTGCCATAATGAAGTGTTTGAGTCGCTAAAATTGCGAAAGATCAATTTCCACCCTATATTCAGTATTTTCGTACTTTCCTCAAAACATAGTGTCATAGTGACGTAATAATAGAGATGTTGGTTACTATTTGGTACAAATGGAAAGAGACACTCTGAGCTATCCTTTGGTACCAAATTACAGGAATCGGATGTTCGGTAACGAAAAATCACAGGGGTTGGTAACCACCCCCTTTACGGGTTTTTTACCAAAATCGGTCGGTAGACGGGGTTAAAATTACAGTGAACCAATCATTCCTGGTGTTTTGTTGGGCGGATCATTGTCATAAGGGAATCAACCCATTCTTTTTTTTTTTTTAAAAAAGGTTGATTTTACAAGACATGTGCGTTGCATCATTACTCTTTTACCTTCACGTAAATTCTGAGAAATGTTGGTAAAAATTGTTTAGTTCGTTGAAGATTTTATTTATGCAAGAGTATATAGGCGGACAATTTAAAATCCCTTTATATTCTATTATTTAATTTTATTTAATTTATTCATACATTTACAATAATGGGCCAATCATATCACAATAGTATTAACACGCTGCATGAGCGCCAAGATATGGTACGTTTGTCACTGTGTCGCCTCAATAAATAGCAGCGCAGCTTCGTGACAAATGCGGGGCCAATTTTGATTTGATGATACATCTGAAATTCGGCACGTCTAAGAAAGATTTTGGCTTAGGGGGTATCGTATAATTTCTCATGTTTCACAGTGAGGGCAATGAAAAGTAACGTAGGGACAAAAGCTTAAATTTGCTTCACTATATTGAAAAGTATCCACAAATATAATTTGTTTGTTTTTGGTTTAAGCATTCCACGCAGTGTTTGCATGCACACCCATAGTTTGGAGTTAAGGAATGAAAATGCTAGAAAAACCAGAAAGTTCAATTTCGTTTCTCTTGTCTCGGTCGGTGTTCTTAAAAAAAACAAGTGCAAATGCAAAAAAAAAACTCAAAATCTCTCGGTCCTTTAAACATTCAATCACCTATAAATGACGACTAGAAACAGATTAAAGCAAATTGGCAAATTTTTTGAAGAAGAGCCCCAATTTTCAAAATTTGATATTTTTGCACAAAGTTACGTTGGAATTGTCTGGAAACTATACCTGCGAACGAGGAATGCTAAAAAATGCGTGTTATCACAAAATAAACGATTTTGTAATTAGAATGGGATCCAAGCTTGGAATTAACGGCAAATGCTAGTTATGTCCGTCCATGATGAAATAGTGACACCTCGAGAAAATAATCCTCTACCGGACTTTGCCCGAACTATTAAAACAAAACTAAGGATGAGAGTAGGACACGTAAATGGCAGCTATTACCGGCCTATTAACATTGTAAGGCCGTTTCCAGCAGCGTGAATTATTATCGGGATCCACTTGGCGACATCAAAATTTGAAAACTTTTTTATGTTGATATCTATTCTAGAAGACCAAATTACTTATATTTAACCAAAACAAGCCAGTTTTAGGGACTCTGTATTTTTACGGGTGTTGAAAATACACGTCATTTTCCCATAGAGTTGACAGTAACGGTTTGGCAAGTACATGGATGAAATTGTTTGTTGTTCAGCACATAAAGGGTAATATTTTAATTGTACAAATAAATTGCTTTACGTACATGGATGTGTGAACTTATATCAGCCAAAGAAATCGCTTTGGTTTTTCGGTTTATTATTCTTATTTTAAAACATATTCTCAAATGAACTTTTTCGTTAGTGCCCAATGGGGGGGGGGTCCATGGGACCCCCCACGATTAACTAATTAACGGCTTGGCCATTTTGGCCAATATAATTATTTTGGTATGAAAAAGAAAGCCATTTAAAAGTCAGACAATTACAAAAAAAATCGGCGCCAAAATCCCACGCGTAAAGCGGCCAGCGCGAAAACAAAATTTGGGTTGTCCCATAGACCCCCGGACACTAAGCGTAAGCAGCTGACATTTCAAACGCAGTAAGTACATCGTGGGCAGATGATATCATTACATTGTATTGGTATACAAATCAGATGTTTGGGGTGCTTCTAAAGAGACTTGAGGAGATTTCCAGAAAAAAGCGCCCCCAATTTTTCTTCGAAACCCCGCCCGGTTTTTTACAGATTTGAATGCTTTTTTTTTAACCAAGTATTAGAAATTCACACCTAATGAAGTGGAATAAGCCGAATACGCGTTCTTTATGTAATAAAATGATGATTTCGGAATTTCTGTCGTGCACGACAGAAAGTCAAAGCCAGCCTTTTTTATGGGAACGATTACGATAGCAGGCAATTGCAAGTTCAAAACAAGGTTTGCGGTTTTCTTTTGCACCGGTTCGTCCAGTAAAACCTTTCGAAACGTTCTCCGTTAGGTGGTATACAACCGATCCTCAGATCCAGTGAAATTTGAGAGAAATTCTCTTTTTTGTATCCTCAAAAAAAATCTCCTCTGTCACTTTAAAGGTTTGTATTTCGTGAGTCTATATAGTAATTTAATTTTGTTTATGGTTCACTGATTCCTCACGAAATTGGGTATATCCAAAAATTTCCGTCGGTTATGACAGTGCGTTTAGAAGTTTGAGGCGAACGTTCATAATTATCACGAGCACGAGCCCACTGCAGTGTGTTTCTGTCAGTTCGGACAACCAAAAATACAAAATCACGAATTCTTCTAGACTAGATTTCATCTATTACACGCCAAGATTAGGCACACAAGCAATGCTTTAGACCAAACAGTTTCAGATGAGATATGGCTTCCCAGTTATTTTTAAACACGTTTTTCATTTAATTAGGCTAACCGTAATTATTTGAAATTCGTCCCGATATGCATGTGTTTGTAAACTTTAATTTAGTTAACGGGATTTTAGTTGGGGACTGCGTCCGCAGATCGCATGTGAGTGTGCAAATCGGGATAAAATGTGAATATTGGTGCACGAGTACTTATGCATTGATTAAATCAAAAATAAAAAAAAAAATATTGATGGAGCACTTGACACACCCTTTCATTGGCTCCCGATTGAAGTTCAGGTACACAGTCGAGTAAAAATTTAAAATGTTCCAATGTGTTAAAAGCCACGCCATGCGGTTTGTTTGGTTTTACAGGATTACAAAAAGGTATAGTTTATTACACTATGGCTTATTAGTTTTGGGAAGTATTGAGGTTAAAAATGGTGAAAAGTCAATTTTGGTTGTACAGGGTCAAAAACAATTAAAAGTCTCCATTTTTTGTAAAACGTGGTTCAAGTTGTTGGTTCAGCTAATAGAATGAAAAATATAGGAATAGTTTTGACTACCTTAAGTGTTTGGTTATTAACCAAAATCGTGTAAAAGTGCAAACCGCTATGCGGCTATTGGATTCTATTGACCAGGGACCTATTTGGTTGGATAACATAAAACTAAACATAGCAGAAAAGGCAAATACCTTTATGCGTATTTCATATCCTTTAAGCTAGGTGAAACCAATTTGCACCAAATATTAATGAATCAAAGCAACTTTTTTACTTTGGACCCATTGTACACACCAAAATGTACTTTTTCACTATTTTTACAGTTTACCCCATAACTCCGAAAACTATAGGCCTAAGTCATGGATAGTGCACTGTTAAAAATAAACTTGTAACAACAAAACAGGGCATTTTACTGGCAGCTGGGACTCCCTACCTGCCGAACGAAAAATAACCGGAGCCGTACAAATACGAAACCCATTGCAGGGAACGTAAAATAACGGCGTAAAATCACATAAACGCTATGGGTAGAAACTCGAATGGGACCCAATCACAGGCGCCGTGGTGGCGCAATTGATTTAGCGCATCCGAGATCTAAAGGAAGTTGGGGTTCGAGTCCCATCCACAGCAAGTTCATTTTGCATTACTAATGCTAGCGTTCCGCGCTGTCATCAATTTCTCACATATATTATTTATTTCGTTCATGGCAGTAATTCAAAAGAGGTTAAAGTAGCTCCAATCTCACATATGGTTTATAATTAATTTCGAGTTGCTTGTGTAGTCAGAATGTTGGATCACCTCGTGATATGGCCGGCATAGCTCGAACGCTATGGTTGTAGAAAACTCGAATGGACATCACATGCCGTGGTGGCGCCAAGTGATTAGCGAATCCGAGATCTAAACGAAAGGTTTGTGTGTGTTGTGGTGTGTTATTGTTTTTTCAAATTAAATAAATATAATACAAAAGGAGGAAAAGAGTTTTTTAAAACTATTTTTTAAAAATGATAGGGAAACATAAGATTTTTGCATTTTTAATGGAATTACTTACGACGTTATTTAAACACATTTTTTAGGTAAAACGATTTTCATAGTTGGATTTCTTACATTGAAAACAAGTAAGGAAAAAAGAACGTAAATTACGGAAAAACTATAAGAACGGTCAGCGTATAACTAGTACATTTCTTTCAACATGTGTAGGGATTATTTAACCACTTTTTACTTTTTTCATTTTTCTGCTTCCAAAATTGGACCTTATTGTTTGGATAGGTAATTAAAGCGTGAAGGTTATTGAATAGTTGAGGTTTACCGTAATTTAAAAGGTAACGTCTAGTAAAATTAAGAACATTTTTAACAGTGTGCAAACTATACCTTTTTGGAATCCTTGTAACCAGACAAACATCATGGTGTACTTCTCAACACAATCGGAACATTTTAAAATTTTGACCCCTGTATAACCTTGAAACCCAAGCTGGGGTCCATTAAGGGGGGTTTGGCGAGTGCTTCCATCAATTTTATGGATTATCAATACCTAAAGTACTTGTGTGCAAAAATTCACAATTTTATCCGGAAGCGCACACTCTTTCACTACAGTCCCCTGCCACTGCCTGCTGTTTATTTTCCAAGTTTGTATAATTATTTTCGTCATATGGGCACTTTATTTCGTCCAATTTTGCCTGTAGTTCGTCCCAACTAGCAGTTGCCGCAAATGGATTTCGTCTTTGGTCAAATACCGGTGTAGAAGTAATCATTGTCCGCCGTAATCATAGTCCGGCTACAACGGTAAGGAATAGGGCACTCGATACAGTTGACTCTTCACGCAACATTAGTTTCACGTTTTATTCCGTTATCGTCTATGGAGCCCGGACTATGGCTTCTGTCGGACTATAATTGCTTTCACACCGGGTGTCTCAACAAACAAAAAAAGAAACCCTCAAAGCGCCCTCTATTTCACGAAGAGAAACGAGCAAACCATACAAATTACACAGATCCTTTGTTCTCTTCCTTGTCAACTTTGAAAATATATGATATTTACATGCCCCAGTTGACAACCTTCATGTATCAGTACCATCATGGACTTCTCCCTGAGGTTTTTTGGATGAAGACTTTTTTTAACATCAATTCCCATTCTCATCTTTATGACACTATATAGGGATATACCCTTCATCACTGCAACGAATTCCGTCCTTGCCAGCAACACTTCTAGATCCCAAGGACCCTTGCTCTGGAATCTTCTTTCCAAGGACTCTAAATCTTCTCCCTCCCTCTCCTCCTTCAAATCGAGAAGAAGAAGGGCATATTCTATACTTACAACTCTGATGAATGCTTATAACTCAACTTTTCTTTTTCTTGATTTTTGGTTTTTCCTCCTTTTCCTGCCTGGTTGCTTAATCAGTTCCCTCCCGAAAGTCAGTTCTTACTCCTGTCCTTGATCTTTCAGTCTTCCGTCTCCTCATCATCCCCTCGCCTTTCCCTTTATACTTCCTTCTTTCTTTCTTTTCCTCCCCCTACCTCCCTCTTTTAACCTTCCTTATCTTATCCTCCCTCTGTCTTGCCTGTTCATTTGCTTCTTTCCTAGCTCCTTTCCTTCCTTCCTCATTTCCTCCCTAGTGGACCTTATTGTGTTTGTTCTGTCCTGTTTGTTTGTCCCTTAATGTAACATTATTTGTGGGGGTTTTTTTTGTATTTAAATTGTAGACCCTAAAAGAGGTCACTGCACCTTCACGCCCCTGCGTTTAGCAGTGACCTCGATCTTCCCACTTTTCGTGCTATTAGCCACGCGTGTTCAAAAAAATTTTGATGTCTTGTACATTACTTTTTCATAATGAAATTTACTCTATATTCAAATACTGTATTATTATTTAATACGGGCTTGCTAGTGTTATACATTGCTGTGATGATGAAGTCAAAATAAATTTAATTGATTGATAAATTTAATGACTTGGTAGGTTTCCGAAACCGAAAAAAAAATCTTTCCCAAAGGACACATAGGGACCGAGTTACGGGCGATTGAAATTTTTACCTCTTTTTCATTTTATCCACGGATTGTTTACTGTTATGAGCTTTACTTTAGACAATACACCTTCTCCAGGCACATTCTTTCAGTTATGGTTTCTTTTGTTTTGCGAAAGATTAGTATGATATTATAAAAAAAGGTTAGTTTCAATTATTAGAACAATTCCAAGATATTGCCTCATATTTACTGCCTGCTCTGACCCCCCCCCCCACCCCACTTGGCTGCCTTTACGCCATGGCAGAGGTGCAGGCTGGCGCTCTCTTTTCCATTTCAATTAATCGACTTATAATCATTCTTTTTTTGTCCGTCGGAGCTTGCAAAGGCAGCGGTGTTTTTATTGCGAAGTTCTGACACGTTGCTTCAATTTTTAATGTTTCCCCTAGGGCGAAAGTGTAGCGGAGTCAATAACAAATTAATTTGATAGATGTAGCCTTTTATTTCGTCCGTTGTGTCTCTTTCAGTAGAAAGCATTTAATGCGCGCATGTATAGGCCTATAACATACTTATGTTTCATTTTTATTGTTCTTGTGGATCTTCCATGTTTCTGATAGGGTTTCCCAGTTATTTTCAAACATTTTTCATTTGATTTAACGATCGTTTAATTTTAAATTCGTCCATAATCCTATGATGTATTGTTAAAAGGTGCAACGAGGATTCACAGATCAGGTGCCCTAAAAAAATCGAAAAGTAATGATTTCTGCCCTGATGTAAAGTTCCATCAAAAATATCCCCACCTGAAAGGATTAAGCTGATAACGTTTATTTGGTACAAAATGTGACATTTCTATTTTCGATAGGAGCCCAAATCGAAATCAGCCTATGTTTTACATTGAAAATATATCCCAATTCAAAATCACCTTTTCTCTCTCCTTTTAGGAATTTCTATAGCCAAAATACAGGTAAGAGGTCTATGGAGGTCTATCTATATGAAAAAGTACTATTATGACACAACATTGGGGTGCCTCAAAAATCTCTCGTTTTGCACCTTTAAAGAGGACCTGGAATTTGAAAAAATGGTGCGCCCTTTAGATTTTTCAAAAATCGTATTTTTGATGGTTGTTAAAGCTTTCAATACAAAAGCCCCTCCACCCGAAATTGATTAGGACCAACTCAGCTTTCTTTCTTATGGGTAAACAGAAACGATTTTATATTAGCGTCGCCGGCGACGTTTTAAATTCGAGGACGATGAAAAAATGGCTTTTAACACAGCAACACGCACTCCGTATGCAGGTTTCTCACGCTATGCACACTGTTTGACAGTTCTAAACCTTTGTGGTTTTTAATATCGAGTGGAGTACGAGTCTATGATTATTCAGAATATACACATTTGTTGATTGAAAGTTATGGAAAACGTAAAAGTTGGGCCTACCAAATGACCGGAGTCTTTATCCTTCACCATCAGTCCCTATCTGTTGGGGTATGTTATTTTATGTGTAAAATATATCTTGTTCTTCCAAGGCCTAGACTATCAGTTGAGAGCAATTGAAGAAATTTCATATTTGTGAAAATGTGCCAGGCCGACTTAACTTTAGTCAATGGGCATTGATTTTTCCAAGTTTGTACAATTATTTTCGTCCATATGGCCCCCGGGGGGGCCACTTGTTTCAACGGTGGATATGATGCGTGAAACAGAAAACGCGTAAAAAGGGTGTTCTTTTTTCCAACAGCGATGTACGCGCGTACCACGTTTAGGGTGTACAAAAACAGCAAAATATGGAAAAAAGGGTATGTTTTTTTCTTAACCCTGAAATGTACAGTGTTATATATTATTCAGCAGGGATCAAAATCATCCAAAATATGTAATCGGAACTCGGGAAGTAAAGCAAAGCAAGATAATAAAGGGTATATTTACTTGCGTATTGGTTGAGGGCATTATAAACAGAAACAAATACTTTTTCGGGTATGTTGTAGCTTGTTTTTTCGTCGGTGAAAATACGTGTTTAGGGTGCATTTTGAAAGTCAATGTTCACGCATCAGTATCACCTTTGAAACACGGGGCCCCGGGGCATATGGACCCAATCTATTTCGTTCCAATATTTGCGTTAGTTCGGTCTCACCTGTTGGCCGTTGCCTCGTTCACTAATGGATTTCAATGTGGCTCAAATATGTAATTCTTTTATCAATGAAGTTCGTCAGGTGTTTTGAAGCACAGGACAAGTCGTGGCTACTTACCATGGCCCTTCTGTATCAAATTGGAGATTTGTTAGTTGTCACATGCCAAAGAGGTTCATTTTGTTTCGGTATACCTAGCTCCTAAAAATAAATTAGAATAATCGATATTTATTCCCTAAAATAGAAACTTGAAAAAAGAAAATATAATAGAAGAGTTAAAAAAAAAAGGGGACAGAAAATGGAAAAATATAAGAACGGTAAAAAGAAAAAACAAATTTGAAAAAAATAGAATGAACAGTGGTAAAAAAGGAAAAAAAGAACATATGGCAATAGATTAAAAATAATTAAAACATGGAAGGACCCACAAAGGAACAATAAAAAAAGGAAACATAAGAGGGCTATAGCCTATAAATGCACGCACGCGTTAAATGCTTTCTACTGAAGAGACATTATGGGACGAAAATAAAATGTAATTCAATGAAATTAATTGCACAAAGACGAAATTGCTTTTAACAAATTGCCAGCTTAAACTAATAGCGAGACTAAATGACAGAATTAGGACGAATTAACTTTGGAACATCAATTGCGAAAATAAGTGACCACTGTTTACAAAGTGGTCGTGAATGTAGTTGTAAAACCCCTACGAGGGTAATAACCCAAAACCATATTCAATCAATCATTTTATTTTGCACAGATTACTTAAAATCAGTAAGTCTAAAACATGTGTATAATGAAATTGGGCAGGAATTCCATCATCTTGGCAACACTATTAGGCCCCAAGTGTGCCAGAGTACCATTGTAAAATTATGAAGCTTTATTAGTATCATCTCGTATCTCGCATCTCGTATCTCGCCCGACACGCGAGGGCGAGATACGAGATGCGAAGGCGAGATGCGAGACGCGAGATACGAGATGCGAGCGCGAGATGTGAGGGCGAGATACGATATGCGAAGGCGAGATGTGAGATGCGAAGGCGAGATGCGTAGGCGAGATACGAGTTTTCGGGCGAGATGCGATGGCGAGATCAGAAGGCGAGATGCGAGCCTCGAAGGCGAGATACGAGATGATACTAATAAAGCTTCATATAAAATAGATAGTATTATTTAAATGATATGACTTTTTTCTGGCAACACTGTGCTGAAACTGTGCAAGTGCCCAAACTTTTATCAAATGATTTGAAAACCCAAAGGTCAAAATAGTTTTGTCCAGTTAAAAAAATATTACAAATTTCCAATACCAATTTGGATTTTTGAGACATATTTATCTGGCGTAATTGTTCATTTTGGCATAAGCGAAATTATACTGTTTCGTATAGATTATTAGATACCCCCAAAAGGGTTTAAGCATATAAAAGTTTACCTAGATGCGTAAAAGTGTTGGCAACTTATCTATTAAATGTTATTATTTTCCGCATTCCCATGAGGCTGCTGTACATTTTTTAACTCCCTTCCCCAGCCCCCCCCCCCCCCATGGGGCCAATTAGTTTTAAATAGCAATTTCATATCTGAAATACAGACGATAGTGAGGTTTTGATTACATAAAAATAGAAGAAAATATTTTTGACCGAGAGCGGCTAGAGTAAATAGTTAGGAACAATATACATCAAACGCTTTAGGTGTCTAATCTTTCGCAATTTTGCACTTTCTGTCTGAAATTATGACATGGTCTATGGGTAGCGTGATACAAACCAAAAGATCGATGAATTCTTACAAACGTAACCAGATTTGTTAGGAGGCTGACCCTCCTTACCTCTGACGTAGTAAGACAATATCAAAATATTCAGGCTGTTACCGCTGATACGTACCTTGTGGGAGTGGTGGGATGCCAAGTGCGTGAATCACAGTTAAGTGTGTGCTCTTATGACTTTGACGTGCTTATAAACTTGTCGTATAAATAGGAAAAAATAACTAGCCTAATGAAAATCCTAGAGTAAAGATGATCTAAAAGTGCGTCAAACAAAGCATTAATTGTCATAACGATCGCTTTAGTTCTTTTAGAGTTTGGTTTGAGAATATAACTTAACCGATTTAAAGTTGTATTTTGCATGTCACGCTTTTTGCGTTTAGATGTTGGCCAATCACCGTCATTTTTAAAGAGACATGAGGAGATTTCCAGAAAGAAGCGCCCCCAATTTTGTTCGAACCCAGCTTTTTTGCATATTTGGAATGCTTTCCAATGTATTAGATCACACCTGAAGTGAATAAGCCGAATACGTCGTCTTTATGTAATAATATGATGATTTAGTACTTTCTGTCGTGCACGACAGAAAGTCAAAGCACGGTGTTCTATGGGGACGATTACGATAGTCAGGCAAGTTCAAAACAATGTTTGCTGTTTTCTTTTGTACTTGTTTGTCCAATAAACCTTCGGAACGTTCTTGGTAGGTGGTCTACAATCGATTCTGTGCAATTTGAGAGAAATTTGTATCCTAAAAAAAATCTCCTCCTGTCACTTTAAGGAATTTCTTGTGTGGTAAATTTATATCTGGGACAATTTTGTAAGTTTTAAAATTTAGTCTTGAAAATTAAAGTCAGGCAAAACAACCTAGTTTCAGCAAATGAATCTATAAAAAACACTCTTTTTGCAAATCAGTAGGCATGCTGCCATGCATCCTTACCGTGTTTGTTTAGAAGTTTAATTTTGTCATCTTTATAGAGAAAAAGTACCATCAATTCATCAAACACCGACTAAAACAATAACAACAACACCTATAATAATAATTTAACTTCTTCCCTGATTTGAATAATTGTGATGCACATGCATCAACCATTTTCCTTTTTCTTTTCGAAAGAACAGGGAACCTCCTTGATCGTAGACCTAATTTCATAATTCTGCATAAAATCAGATGTTATATCAAAGACACATTTGGGGAGGCACTGTCCAAGTTAGAAATTGGCAGAGTCATGACGCTTCAAAGAGCTAGCTGAAAATGAGTAGGCCTATGCCATAAACAGTGATAGAGTGTGTCTTCGGGTGATAGAAATTAAGTCTGCCTAAAAGATCACAATATGGGTTTTTTAAAGAGAAAATGCCCCCAAAAGCTCCAAAATATGCCTCACTTGAGACAAATTACCAAAATGTCTAAATAATAGTGTATGATGGATACAATGATGAGGAACTTTATAACACTGAGCAGTCTTTGGGTGAAAATTCATTCCTTCTTCCAAAAATGAGAAAAAGGTCGTGTATTTGTAAACCCCCTAATACACTGTACAAACAGTGATTCGGAATTAAACACCTTTCTGATCATGTTTCCGGTGTTTAGATATTGACATGTTTAATGCCTAAACACTGCTTTGCACCACGGATATATCCGCTCGTGAACTTTTTTTTTTACAAGTGCATCAAATTCATTTTTGTCTTCCAAAATCAATTTTGTTTTTCTTTCTTATTTTTAATTACCATTGTGATCTTGATTCTATGCTATTTTCAGGATTTTTCGTCAACTTTTTAATCGGGAAGTGGTGAATACTTCTTAATACGATATATAATTTTCATCTCGTGAGCGGCCGATGTTTTTTTAAAGATTTTTACTAAGAAAAACTGATCAATTTTTTACCACTTCCCGCTTAATAAACGTGTTACGTTTTTAGGACTTCGTCGATATCTTGGTTAGTTCCCTCACAGTACTGGGGTATTTCATCAAGATGGGAGAGTTGTATACATGATATTGGGTAACAATGTTATCGTCGTCGTCATCGTCATCGTCGTCGTCGTTGTCTTCGTCATCATCGTCATCAAGCAGTAGTAGTCCATCCGTATCGCCCGTCTGATGCAAAGAGCTCTTTTTCTGTCCCCGAGTAGAACTAAAAGGTCCAGATTGTCATAAATCTTGCTCTATATAAAATATGCCTTGGCTAACATGTCTTTCCCGTAGACATGTCCTCGATGATAGAACACATAGCATTATAAATGCAGCGCTGCGCTATGTCTATAGAAGTGATCTAAGACATGTGGCGAAATGACTGAGACATGTTGCGTGAGACATTGATTTTGAACCCCCCAAATGTGTTAAAATTTAACATAAAAAACTATTCAATTTGACACGGAACTTATTCAGTTTGATACTGATGGTTGTTTATTCCGATTCTTTTTTAACACAATTTTTTTTCTATTTTGATTCGGATTTTGAGTGATTTCTAAAACTTTTCTGTGTCATTTCATTTGACACATTTTTCCGTGTCGTTTTGACCAATAATTTGTGGTTTCCCGGCGAACTAATTTTCCGTGTCAAATTTGACAATTTTTGTGTCAAATTTAACCAATCTAGAATAAGAGAGAATAGCTGAAAATGAGTAGGCCTATGCCATAAACAGTGATAGAGCGTGTCTTCGGGTGATAGAAATTAAGTCTGCCTAAAAGATCACAATATGGGTTTTTAAAGAGAAAATGCCCCCAAAAGCTCCAAATATGCCTCACTTGAGACAAATTTACCAAAATGTCTAAATAATAGTGTATGATGGATACAATGATGAGGAACTTTATAACACTGACCAGTCTTTGGGTGAAAATTCATTCCTTCTTCCAAAAATGAGAAAAAGGTCGTGTATTTGTAAACCCCCTAATACACTGTACAAACAGTGATTCGGAATTAAACACCTTTCTGATCATGTTTCCGGTGTTTAGATATTGACATGTTTAATGCCTAAACACTGCTTTGCACCACGGACATATCCGCTCGTGAACTTTTTTTTACAAGTGCATCAAATTCATTTTTGTCTTCCAAAATCAATTTTGTTTTTCTTTCTTATTTTTAATTACCATTGTGTTCTTGATTCTATGCTATTTTCAGGATTTTTCGTCAACTTTTTAATCGGGAAGTGGTGAATACTTCTTAATACGATATATAATTTTCATCTCGTGAGCGGCCGATGTTTTTTAAAGATTTTTACTAAGAAAAACTGATCAATTTTTTACCACTTCCCGCTTAATAAACTTGTTACGTTTTTAGGACTTCGTCGATATCTTGGTTAGTTCCCTCACAGTACTGGGGTATTTCATCAAGATGGGAGAGTTGTATACATGATATTGGGTAACAATGTTATCGTCGTCGTCATCGTCATCGTCGTCGTCGTCGTTGTCTTCGTCATCATCAGTAGCAGCAGCAGTAGTAGCATCGTAATCGCCCGTCTGATGCAAAGAGCTCTTTTTCTGTCCCCGAGTAGAACTAAAAGGTCCAGATTGTCATAAATCTTGCTCTATATAAAATATGCCTTGGCTAACATGTCTTTCCCGTAGACATGTCCTCGATGATAGAACACATAGCATTATAAATGCAGCGCTGCGCTATGTCTATAGAAGTGATCTAAGACATGTGGCGAAATGACTGAGACATGTTGCGTGAGACAGGTCTGTAGCCCGGGGGGGGGGGCACTCCTATCTTGGAGGTGACGCGCATGTAAGGCTGTTAAGACCCCCATTTTCAGCATCGCTGTCACCCAAAGACCCCATATATTTTGAAAATGTCACCCAAAGACCCCATATTTTTTACAATTTTACCAAACTGTCATCCAAAGACCCCTATTTTGGGGAAAATTGTGAAAATGTTCACTCAAAGACCCCTATTTTGGGTGAAATTTCTGTAAAATTTTCTAAAAAGACCCCATTTTTGGGGGAAGGTTTGCAAATTTGTCACCCCAAAACCCCTTATTTTGGGGCATTTTGGCTGTCTCTCACCCAAAGACCCCTATTTTTTTAGTCCTCTCTCACCGAATGCCCCTGGGTTTCGGAGCGCCAGCCTTAAACCCATATCCATTTCATATGCGATTGCCCCCCCCCCCGGGGGGGGGGGGGGGTCATAGATAAGTCATACATATACCAAACAGGACAGACGACACGTCACAAACAAGCCTCAAATAAAACATAGAGCTGGAATAGAATTAAGTGTCTAGCGTTTTGCGGCAGGATATTCGCCAGATGTGATTTAGAAGACAACAAGTCTCAAAAATAACCTCAAGAGACACGTCTTTATTTTTGAAACCGTGTCTATTTTTAAGCGTAATTACAATGATAATATAGTAAGTGAAGAAGAATCTCGACGGAAATCAAACCGTTAATTCGATATGTATTTAAACATAGAATATGGTCCCTTAGGTAGTGCACAAGTCAAAATCAAATTGTGTGGGCATTTTAAACATAGTGTAAGATCCCTATTTGTCCTTGCTTGTTTTGATTGTGTATTTAGGTTTGTTGTGGTGATTATCAACTAATAATATAGGGACCATATAGGGAAAATCCCAATATATTACCTGTACACGTACTTGTCAAGTTCACAAAATTACAATAGAGGAAATATTTGACAAAGTGGCATAAAAATAGCCTGTATTATTATCTCAAAACTGTTGAACCCTAGCCTGTCTAGACGATCAAAAGTCCAAAATTGAATAGGTAAATTACAATTCATTTACCTTACACAATTAAGTGACCTTATGCGTAGGCGGCAAAGAAATAGTTTGAAATAAAGTATAAAGAATAAAATTGTTTTCATGCTTCACGCACGTCGTGATAAACATGTCAAATTTCTCCTTATTTTAAATTTGGTAGGTTTCAATTGCAATTCGGATTGAAATTGTAAAGACAACATGCAACATTTTGTGTAACTTCCAAGTCTTTTTAAAACACTTTGAAGTTTATAGAGCTGAGCAGTGCTGTGTTAGGATGTATAGCTTTACACTTGCAAAAAACAGTGCTTAGGAAATTAAACACTTTTAAACACACTTAGCACCACGTTGTCTAAACATTTTGAAATGTCTGTGTAATATCTAAAACACCTTTAATATCTAAAAACATGTTTAAATCTAACAGGTTAGGGATTTGACATTAGGTGGTTATACATTTGAGCCAAGTGTTTAGGAATTTTAAAAATGTCAAATCTCTAAACACTAATTTGCACCAGGTTTCTAAAACCACGGGTTTTGCAGTTGTAGTAAATATGCCCAACATTAAATCCCCCCCAATGGCAACAGAACTGTAGATCACATATTGTCCTTTTGTCTTAAAAAAAATGTGGCAGCTAAATGTTACCTGAAAAGTCGTAGAAGTTATTTCAACTCATATGTCAACAAGGGGCAATATGAAGTTGGATTAAATAACTGATACCAAAATAAGGAGCGAACAAGCAAATATCTGAATCGGATTTCCCAATACCGATATTAGAGTTCCAATTGCAAGAGTTGGAATTTCAAAACCGAAACACTGGAATGACTAGCAATAATATTATTTACAACCCGCAATCCGTTGCCTCTTTTGTTTTCATTACATACATAACAGGCATCGTAATTCCTTTTAGTTCCGTTGAATACATAACACAGGAATCACCTTTGACGAGAAGGTCAGAAAAAAAAACAACGTAACGAACACAACAAAACAATTGTTTAAACTTCCGTATCCATATTATGACGCTACAATCGTTTGCCTAACTTTTCAATAATTCCAGCACAACACTTTTTCAAATGTCAATACACACGTTCTGACCATAGTTTTGGTTAGATCGCTTAAAGAACCTTTTATTTCATTTTTCCCCTGCAACAGTCATTTCTGAAGGTAGAGACACGGAGGTTATCTTACAAGATTCATGAAGTGAAGAATTGCATTATGTTTTTGGGGCCGATTTAGGCCTGAATTTTTTGCATAAGTTTAGCATTGTATGCCTATATCCCGAACATCCTTATCCCCTAGAGGAAACCGGACGATCACACGCAAAAAGTGAGTGCGGTATTTTTCCTGTTGTTCTAGGAGCAATTCCCCCTTAAACTTAACCAGGCATGGGGATCGCTCCGTGATTTTTGAGAGGTGCATTTTGAAGCAGTATAAGATACGTTACGGGTACCCACTTCAACCCTTTCTCGGGACTACCGTATATAAACTTAAAACCAGTTATAAAACAAACACCTACACTTCGGGTTTGAATAAGAAAACAAGAAAGTTAATACAATATGTTATTTTTGTGTGAAAACTGGTAGTCCTCGTCCATGTCCAGTCAGCGATACAGAAACCAATGTAGACAAATTAACGAGAGTAATTCTGAGCGTGACGTCTCTTTTTTGTGAAAATGCTCATCGAACCGTGTTTTGTGTTGGGAAAACTGATTTGAACCACGGTGCAGTGTTTAATGGAACTCGCAACTCACTTTTTTTAAGTTTTAATATTTTGTTATTCGGTTGATATATAAACCATATTTGTACTGAAACATTTAAGTTATCAAATGAATTTACTAAAGATCAAATTAACCGTCCTTTACTTTTAAGAGTTGGACAAAATAGGTGAGTATGGTTCAACTTCAAATTGGGAAACAGTACCCTGTAAAAATGGTGTTTTATTGTCATATTTAAGACATGTCTTGAAAATATACCTGTCTTCAACAATTGAAATAAAAGAAAAATAAAACCAATAAAGATATAATCTAAGACACAAAGACGCGTCTTCCAGCCAGACATGTTCCCAGAATGATGACAAAAGACACGTCTTAGAAAACCGAAGCGTCTTGCATAAAAACATGACTGGTAAATTAGTGTCTTGCAAAGAGACGTGACATTTGAACATGTCTTGTATTAAGACATAACATGGTGTCTAAATAGATACATGTCTCAAAACTGATGACACGTGAAGTGTCTTTTTCTAAGACACCATTTTTACAGTGTGCAATTAACGGGACAATTTCTTTTATGTTGTGTAATTTTTGGCCTATTGTTGGTGACTTATTTGTATCACTTATCCACCCTCTGAGTTGCTTGCAGGACATTGCACCAGGACAGTTAGAATGCATTTTTTGTGTTATAACTCTTAACAGTTGCATAAGGAATAAAGGAAATGTGCGAGAAACAACTGCTGGGGGACTGATACCAAAAAAATGATTTTTACAGACCCCTTCAAACCTCAAATTATTTTCCAACGCCCATCCTTCTTCTCAGCCACGAAAACTGCAAATAATTCAAATTCCAAAGAACCTAGTGTACAATAAGTACTACTTGAAAATTATCAGTAGGTTCAGTAATCAGTTATAACTCCCATGCTGAACGATACTGTCATAGTTTCGTGAAGAAAAACCACACATATAGGAGTCTGCCCTACTATCCCAATTCACCGCATTCAATATAATCAAATCTAATGGATGCAGAACAAAACAGAGGAAACTGAGTATATGCTGCATAATCAGTCTGAAATGGTTTCATACCCCAAACGAATTTAAATCGTACCTTGCCCTTACACTATCGTTGCCATTAATTGCCGTGTGTTAGTAAGGTACAGGAATTTAACAGCAGTAATGAAAGGCTCTTCCAGCAATGCCTAACTTAACACCATTTGAACATGCAATACGGTGCTCAGAATCGTGAATTGCCAACTTTCTTTTTGCACACGGTGTTGGCGGATGTAGATTGACTGGCCGTTGCTCATTGCCTGAAACCAGGAACTAATTAATTCCTGTGTTGGAAGATAAAAGGGTCATGGATCATGTGAAATATATTAGGGTCGTGTTTATGTATGAGATTGAACATATTTTTACCCAGGGCCAGGAATACACGTTGTTATTGTACTCTATACACCAGGACAAGAACTCATAATTAAAGCTTATCGCTATTGTCAGAGCGACCATATCTCAGTTGGATGACTAATGATTAAGATTGCGAACTGACTGTTTTCACAATTGATCAAATCAGTTAGACTTTATGTACAAAAAAACTTTGACCCAGGAACTTTTGGCAAAATATGAAAGACAACAATGTTACTTGTAGATTGAGAAACAAGTTATGGGTGGTTGGTTTATAGTTTGTGAGTAAACATCAGCTAAATACATTGCGTGTCACCCTCGAGATTAAAGGCAAACTATTTCCTTCTATTGCACAAAATAAATATCAATTACAAACCACGAACTGTGTTCCTTTTTGTGCAAACTAAAAATATCACTTATAGAAACTCCAAAAATGGAATGTAGGTTTACTTAACCATACATGTGAAATCGGAACTATTTAATTTCTAATTCATTGACCCTAAGGAAGTTACCAAACCTAAAAAAAAATATTAGTAAATACAGGTTGTGTGAACAAAATACATTTGGTCAAAATTACAAATGTTCGTTACATCATCTCTGACGATATCTCAAATGAAAAAAAACGAACAAGGAAGGAAGAAAAACACGAAAAGAAATGAAAGAGAAGAAACAAAAAAACAATTAAGAAACGAAAAGAGGAAAAGAATAACAAACAGAGGAGAGAGAGAAAAAAAAAAGAAGAACAAAACGAAGAAGAAAGGTAAACACTAAGTA
The DNA here is from genome assembly GCA_023653785.1 of Ophioderma brevispina. Classification (NCBI taxonomy): domain Eukaryota; kingdom Metazoa; phylum Echinodermata; class Ophiuroidea; order Amphilepidida; family Ophiodermatidae; genus Ophioderma; species Ophioderma brevispina. Next base: position 20,697 of record JAMKCH010017861.1, read on the forward strand.
AAATAAGCAACATAATTTAAAAAATCAGACGTGGGGAATTGAGCCTGTGAGCAACCCTACAACCAGACAAAAATTAATAGCATTTTAAAAAATTTCGTCCAAATGCACCACCTGTTCTCTCTTGAACAATTAAAATAAAAACAAAACAAAATCAAATGGGAATATGGAAACATGAGAGTCGGCCTAATTTAAATTTGGAATCGGTTCAAATTGGGGACAATGCAAACATGTCTAAATGGTGTCAACATATTAATAGATTAACATTAATTCTATTGAAATCTTGAATTCAACCATTTGACGGTATAGTTATCCAAGCTCAAGACCCAACGACCTGTCTGGGTTTCGATTCGCCCCGCACTATATTATACTGATCTGTGCAAGTCGTTTGTTTTCCACTGAGTTGTATCGTGGAGCTACTACAATTTGTGTTAATTTAGATCCGAGATCAGGATTCCATGATAAGTATGAGGTGATCTATTTAATGTGTTCATACATGTCAGGTTCGCTATTTGGAACGAATTGCAGTAATTTTTAATAGTCACCAGGTCGTTAATTTTCGCCACCACCTTAGCTTGATTTCATGACAGGCAGTTAGTGGGTGCCACCATGGTGGCCTGATAATTCAACCAGTTTTCTTTACAAGAAAGTTAAGAAGTGACATACTCACCAGATTAGTTTGATTCCAGGCTGCCGGTTTTAAATGCTGTCGAAGTCACAAGACATAAGCATTGTAAGTAACCTGTCCGATCGAATATTTAAACTAAATCATTTTTAATTGGACAAGGCTATAACATACCTACCATCCCATAGCTGTTTGTAAGATTACAGCCCTGTCTAATACGTTGCCCCGTGCAGTGCATGTCAAGATATCCCAGATTTGTCTGTTCGATCCCATTGTTTGTATTTCACTCAAAGACCCCCACCCCTGTCCCAATTTTATATTTTCTCACTACTATTTTAGGAAAATAAGCAAAATTACACAAATTTTGGTTTCAAGGGGAATTGTGATTAAAACATAAAACCTACATCGAAAAACCTGCATTTCAGCGGCGGCACTGGACATTTTCACAAAAAATGAAATTTCGTAAATTTGCTCTCAAATGTCTTCTCGGCCATTGGAAAGAACAGGAGATATATTTTACACATAAAAAATAAATTACCCCAAAACAGATAGGGACATTGATATGAGGATAAAAGACAGCAGGTAATTTGTAGGCCACTTTTAAGTTTTCCATAAACTTTAATCAACCAAATGTGTATATTACATGAATATTTTGACTAGTACTCACTGATATTAACAACCACAAAGGTATAGACCGATCAAACAGTGTGCATAGCGTGGTTAACATGCATACGGCGTGGCGTGTGTTGTGTTAATACGCCATTTTGTCGCCTGCTGAATTTAAGTCGCGGCGACGTTAAATTTAAAATCGTGCTGTTACCATAGGAAGCTGATTGTCTTAATCATTTCGGGTGAGGGCTTGGATATAAAAGCCTTACAACCATGCAAAAATAAGATTTTGACAACTCTCTTTCAGCGGGGAAAACTACTCTGAAAGTCATCAGCAACGTACGTAGATACCATTGCTGTCTAATTTTGTCACTGAAGGACCACTTGTTGACCGTTAGCCCCCTTTGGGGTTGCAGTAATAATGCTTCTGCTTCGCTATGATGGTGCCAAGAACCCAATTACGGGCCACAATCTCCGACATG
>JAMKCH010017863.1:0-29373 GCA_023653785.1 Ophioderma brevispina
ACAAGAGAAAAGTGACACTTTGCCCCACACATAACGCCAAAACATCACACTACAACTCCTATCGAATATCAGCGAGTATAAAGAGCAAACCAAAAGGATAGTTGACCGTGAAATAACACAAACACTTCAAAGCTTACACAGAGTACACCCCTTTCAAAATTTTTGTGTCACAACTCGCCACAAAATGATATGTACAAATTAACAACGTTTCGCACCGCAACATGACAAGGACACCCGACATTGGCTGAATTGCTGCCAATACAAAGGAGCAATTTGACAGGGAGCAACCTTTTCGAAAAACCAAAATTAGCCAAGATAGACAATAAACAATTTAAATTGAATTGTAAAGAAATATATTCGGCGAACAAACAAAATGCAACATACAACGGACAATCCACAACAACAAGCCTTCCTCACACATGGAACATAATGTGAGGGAAAAAACATTTTAGAAATATTTTAAAAACTTAAGCAACAAACGTCTGATATTTTTTTTTTGTGTGTGTGTGTGTATAAATGTGTGGTTTGTGTGTGTGTGCGTGTATTTATGGTGGTGTGGGTGTCCATGTCTGTGTGTGCGAGTGTGTGTTTTTGAGTGTGTGCATGTAATTGTGACGAAAAAACGAGCGTGCGCCGAGTGTAAGTGATTTCAGCGGTATTAATGAGAATAAAACTGAAATTTGGATTTAAATGGAAAAAACACGCACCCCAACAACATATCGGAACACAAAAACTCACCAAACTTAACCTCACCTTTTCAAACCCGCACTAACATAGACCTGTAACGATCAAAACGCATCCACGCATAACCAAATACTCTAATCCAACTTCGAATCACTCCACAAGCCATAGTAATAAGATTAAAGTTGAAGGATTAATATTAATATTTTTATTAAAAAAGCCTAAACGTGAATGGAAATTGATTTGGAAAAAGCCAGCTTGCAATAATGATATTGAAATTTAATCCATAACAAATATTATTAAAAATTACAATTTAGTCAGCTAGTCTATAAAGCTGTCCCAAAAAAAAAACTATACAATCAAAGATAATTTTTTTGGCCAAAAAATTAAGTTCATTAACGCAGTTTTACTGATTCTTGTTGGAGTGTTCCAGCTTTCATTGCGATTTTAGTTGGTGTAAGTTGGGGGTCTGGTTCAGGGAGTTATGGCTAAATCTGGAGACAGTTGACAAAACCTGTTTTGTTGGGCCAGTTTGGCTGATCCTGATATCAACAAAAGTTGCCATTGAAAAATCACCTTCAAGCATTCTTTATTGAAAATTAAAATTAAAAAAGTAGGTATAAAAGTGCTGTTTCTTTGTGATTAAACAAGAATTTACCTTTTTATAATGTCGCAATTGCTATAAATACATGTTGAGAATAGGAAATTCAATTCCAAACAGACTTGTTATCTCAGCTTTACTACCAGGTGTTCAGCAGAAGGTAGAACTATAAAAACACCACTTTGCAAGTAAACCGAGGACCTTTGAACACAACCATCCTTTCCCTTATTGATCTTTGTTGAACCTGCTTTCGTCATTCATATTCCTCACTGGGCATCTGGGAAGACAGTGGGGAATTAGGGGAGGGTAAATTGTCCCATCCAATAGTGAGCGTGGTCCACACATTTGTCCCTCACCAGACTTTAGCTCGTGACATTAGTTTAGCAGTCAAAATTCCCAAACATGCTCATGCATTTCATGATTCTTGTCCCCATGAGAGGAATCCCTCATTTACCCCCAACAATACTTTCTGGTGCTTTCACTGAAAAATTACTAATGATTAGTTCAAGCATGGTAACCATCACTTTGATATGTAACAATATTCTGTTGTTTGAAAAGGATTTAAACCCACAATGATGCTACACACCCTATACCTTTAGTTTCTTGAACCTTCAGGTGAACAACTGGCCCAAGTGGTATTTTATCCTCTGTGTTCAACTGACAATAGCTCCACTTAGGGTCCATCCAATTGGATGAAATAAAGCAAGGATTAGCTGAGGATCTTGTCTAACAAATAAAGTAACAAATATATGGCAAAAATGCACTAGTTTATCGTTTATAATGTTTAGGTTGATTGTATAGCTTATTTTGGGACAGTCTGTTAGTCAACAAGCATGTAAAAATCGCAGGAAAGAAAAAAACCGCTACATCTTCACTAGAGCTTTATAGCACCACGTTGCATGTAAATGTATAGGGATGCGCCCAGCCACAAAAATACATTCAGCAACCAGTAGAAATATCGGCAATCGGCAATCTTAATGTTATTAAAAATTGTCAGTCCACGAAGCAGACCAACACATGCACAAACCAGGTAAGACGACTGTGATTTTACTTGAGCGGATAGTTATTTTCCCGAGGCTAGATTTGCGAAGACGGCCGCTGTTTTAGTAGGAACTTATTCCGCATGCGAGTTCATCCTGGTAAGGTAGAAAATAGTTATCATGAACTATGACAAGTTGATTTAAAAAATCGAACTCGTACAACCAAAGTATCCTCTTCTTGCTACATCCAGAGTCTCATATAACAACAATGTGGTAATCCTCGTATGAAATACTGGAAATTCGAGTAAGTTCCACGACGCATCCTGACATTCACGAGACATAACAAGCCAACGGTTAAGTGTAGGAGAAAGTAGAAGAAATAGCAACATCCTGGAGTCGATGTCAGCGTGCTATGAGCATCCGACATTGAACCAAAAATAGCTTGTACGCCCACAGTCCGTCCAAATGTTTGAGTTCGAGAGTAAAGTTCCACGTCGCATCCTAACATCACGATACATAAAACATGCCAACGGTTAAGTAGAAACTTAAAAAATAGCAAGTCCGTCCAAATGGAGTCAAATCTTCCTAGAATCGAGTAAATTGTCATGCTCTCCCATTAGAGATTGACACGCGTTGGCTCTCATAGCTATTTTAGCGTACGGCATCAAATTAAAATCATATGAAGACGTGCGATTTAGCTTTTAAAAATTAAGGTATATAGAGAGCACCCCTAAAATATGACCTCCACAGATGGCCGTCACACACCAAGTGACGAAGCTGGAGATGAAATACAAAGAGGTCGCCACCCGAGCAGCGATCTGATTGGACAATAGCTCACATAGAAACACGCCAGCACAGGGAGACAGGGTGTTATAAGACGGCAACCCTGCCAACCCAAAGAGGCTAGCAGAAACGTGAGATAACCTTGTTTTATGTTCAACTTCGTTTCCATAAACTTGATTAAACTTTGTTTCAAAAAGAGTGGTGACTACTACGATGAGATGAACCGGAAACATTTTGAAGAATGGCTGGAGAACAAGGTTTTCCCGAACATCCCAGACAAATTTAACAATAATCATGGATAACGACAATTATCATAGCGTTAAAGCAGAAAAATACCAAATATGAACAGTACGAAGGCAGATATGCAGAGTTAGCTTTCCCCAAAAAATGTCAAATATTCGACAAATGCAAAGAAAAGGATCTTAACAATCTCATTCAAATAAGTACAGAATAGATGATCTGGCCAAAGCATATGAAAGCCATGCATTAGTTCGTGTTCCTCTTTATCACACGGATCTTAACCCAATGGAACTCATTTAGTCACAAATAAAACTTATGTTGCCAAACATAACAAGGACTTTTAAACTAAAATCTGTTCAAAAACTGTTCGAGGAAGCTCTACAAAAAGTCACCAAAATAGATTGAAAAAATGAAATGAAACATGTTATTGGGATAGAAGACTCCTACTGGAGCAAGGAGACTATCGTTGATATTGACATAAATCAAATCCTAATCAAGCTGACAGAGAACAGTGAGAGTGAATCGGAATCAGACGATGATGATTGAGTGTAAGTGAATTTTTAACTCATAATATACGATATACTATAGGCCTCTGCATCATGGTTTTATTTCATGAAAAGTTTGCAAATGTACGACAAACATTCCTTTTTTGTGTTCAGTTCTAATTTTTACTTGGACGCGGAGTCAAATCCTATTGTGATAGGCTTATCATTATACTACAGATTACACCTGAAGTGATTCACCATATTCTATACAAATGTCACAGCCCAAAACAATAGAGGGATGGGCATATGGGGTTAGATGGACTATAGTACGACACAGGAATATCACGGACACTTGATTTTGGAAGCAATCGATTAGCGGTCCTGTTTCCTGTGATACTCAATGAAGTACCCACGTCCGTACTATTAAGAGTTAAATTTTATGGTAAAAGTCCTTTTCACATTTCACAATCATTCATTTATCATTTATTTAATTATTTCCAATAAGATTACATACCAAATAGAAATCAATATCAAAAATCAAACATGATAGCGTAATACAACAAAAGGCAAAGCCCTGAAAAGTCATTGCACCCCTTAATAAAACAAACGGCAAAAACACTTTAACAACTGCAAAACACAAATACCATCCCACACAACAAACACCACACACACACACACACAGCACAAGAATAATGTTCTCAAAATGCAAGATTCAACCTAATACACAAATAAAAATTCAAAACTACATGTTGAAGGCGTATCGAAATAAACTAATATCATGGATCAGCGTGAATTTGTCAAAATCTATTATAATATAAAAAAAATAATTTCTTAAGATTTTATATTGACGTTTTTAAGAAAAGTTGAATATGTTGTCTTTGAATTGCTTTGACGCTTGTTCCGTTCTTAAATCAGATGGTAACGAAGTGTTCCATAATTTTGTCCATTTGTCAAACAGATTTTGTGGTTAAATGAATTTCAAGACGATAATTTATTTTGTTTCTTGTGTTATAGTTGTGAACATTGTCTACATTTACAAATAGATATCAATTATTTTGGTCAGCAACCCTTGTCTAATACTTATACATGAATATGCCAAGTTCTTTGGCGTAAAGATCAAAAAGTTTAAAGTATTTAAGTTTATCAAAAAAGTGGTTTAGTATGGTCATAAGTATAGCTCATGTGTCCCTATCCTTAGGCTTTCTTTGTAATTTAAATAATTTAGTCAGCCATCTTTAGATGCACTGCCCCAAGTAAAATACCATACGTAAGATATGGCATAAGTAATGTACAATATAGTTTATACAGGATGAATTTAGCAAGACGTGCTTAACTTTGTTTAACACACCATGTGTCTAGAACATACTTAACAAATGTTAATTATATGATTTTTGTCCAAGTCAATTTTACATCAATGGTAACCCAAGAACTTTCCGAAGAAACTTGAGCTAATTGACAAACATCTCCTAAATTATTTTTTTATCCGTTTTACGGTGTTTGGTTTGATTAGCTGTTCCTATAAGCAGTACCTTTGTTTTAGATTGCATTATTAAACGTAACGACAATTTGTTTCATTTAAACCAGTTTATTCACTATCTTGTAGTTTCCCTGTTAACGTATCATATAATTGCCAATATCATTATTTGAGTAATATACAGTTGTATCATCAGCAACTAAAATAAACTTAAGCAACTTGAAGGGAGCAATATCATCCTATAGATTATAAAGAGCAATGGTCCCCATATGGACCCCTGTGGGTGACAACCACAAGTAACATTGTTCATCATGATGAATTCCTTAGTATAAGATTACATATTGTTCTATCTGGAAAGATAACTAATAAACCAATTATGGGATATTCCTCGTCCATAATTACTAAAGCTATCAAGTAAAATATTGTGATCTATGGTGTCAAGCTTGGGGGGGAAAGATCCATAAAAATTCCTAACGTGTACATATCATTAGCAATTTAATTTACTAAATAAAATCTTTAACAAAGTCTCACTAACGCCATATAGGTGGCGTCTTGCTGCTCCAATCCATTAAACCTGTTTTTATAAATCAAATAATCGTTTCTGGCAAAGTCATAACACCTTTACATTATACGCTACGCTCAAGATTTTTGGAAAAACAAGAGGCACACAGAGACAGGACGGTAATTCCCAAATATTTCGGTCGGGCTTTTTCTTTTTTTAGATATGTACAACTTTGGGGCTGTTTTTAAAACATTGGGAAACGCCATTGGTTGAGTGCAGGTTTACATATTATTTTCAAAGGATCCTGAATTTCCTTAGCAACTGTTTGACAACATCGATTTAATGGGTTTTGTTAGCACCCAGTTTTTTTGATCATTTTAAACTCTTTCCCTCTCTTCATCTTTGGGTTCAAGATAACAGGTGGTACAAGTGAGAACTTTTCCAGGATTCATTAAATCTTTTTCAGTGTGTTAATGCTTTTAGCCATAGTAGGTTACAATTTTGCAAAATAATTGTTGAAATTATCAGCAATTGACTATGGATCTAATCTCTTTTTTTCCAACGCATACAAACTTTTTAGAAATTTTTTTTTTTGGTGACCTGATAAGTGAATTAAGAATTTTCCAAGTATCTTAATATTATTTTTTTTTTTTTCCTTTTCGAGTAATTGTAAAGTAATTTTGCTTAGCAAGTCTTAATAAGCTATTTACAGTTATTTTCTAATAAACATTTGAAATTTGAGAATATTATTATCTGTTTGGTATTTTAAAACAGACATCTTGTACAACAGATTTTTTCTTCGAATACTCTTGAGTAAAGAAGACTGATCCACGTTATCTTGGTGTAATTTACTTGCACGTTTTCATTTTTCACCGTCTTTTATGGGGAAACACTCTCGATACAGATTGTTGACTTTAGTAAAAAACTGTTCAATGCATGTCAACTCATTAGATTACAACAACAACACCCAGTCAACTTACTATATGAATTTCTAATTCACGAATATTTGATCAGCAAATTCTCTTATTTTCTACATAAGGACTGTGTGTTTTTCTTTCTGTTACAATAAATTAGTCGAGATGAAAATGGGTAAGTGGTCACTTACATCCGTTTACGATAAACCGGAAATTTGTTTTGTCTAGACTTTTGTAAAGAATGTTTATCTATCAATGTTGCTAGTTTTATGAGTAATCCTGTTGCTTAGTATACTTGATGGTAACGATAATGAATTCATTACATGCCATAAGAATCGGCTGTTGGAGCATGACTACCATGATTCAATAAATTGATATTAGTCTCCCTCCCCATTAGGTAGATGAGGTTATTTTCATTTTTAGTAAGTTTTGACATATTTTTCTGCAAAAGTATTTGAATTCATTAAAATACTAATTTTAAAACAGAAGAAAATAAATGGGGATAATTATTTTTTTCTGATCTTGTTCGCCATCGTCAATCCAGATTGAAGGTTAGTATTTTTTTTTTTTTCATTTTTGGCAGGAGATTTGTAAATTGGTTTGGGGCTTTCATTTGACTCGGTAAAACAAAATTTGCACATTTTAGATCCTGTATTATCGTGTTGATACTTCCCTATCAGACCAGCTTTGGTAAAAATTCAAAACGCAAAGTGGTTTTCATGAGCCACTTTGGATCCCCACCCCCCCCTTGAGCACACCAGGAGTGCAATGACCTTTTTTTCGAGATTTCCTATTATATAAAATCAAACCTCTAAGTTCTATTCGAATTGAAGAAATATTAACATTATTATAACCTACTATGAAATTTGGTTGACATTTGTGATAGGCCTACTAGTTAGGGGGTTTCGCGTCAAGTGTTTTTTGTTTTATTATTTCTCTATTCACAACCATCTGCAAAACTCACCAAATATATCTGTTTTTAAGTTAAGGTGTTTTTGATTGAAATTAATTTTTACAGTATTTTGTTGGCAGAATTATTGCCATACCCAAACACTATAAAAAAGTGAACAATGTTTTTACAATGTTGGTATTTGACTTGACAAGAAAACGTATCTCGTCGTGTCAACAACATCCCTATGCCCAAAAATAGGAAGTCTACATGCATGGCAAGGCAACTTATTTACATCAGGTCAAACTCTACTACTCAAAATGTTTGTCATGTTTATCCTCCTTGTCCTGGATGTAACTACCCAAATATTATCATTCACCACTGGGTGGTCTTTAAGACTCCATAATTATTGTAATTTAGTAATCTATTGTGGACCATCCCTGGGACCATTCAACATTCGTAGCCATGGCACCTAACCACCTCAAAATACTCACCTGTGAAAACCAAATAGGCTAGTAGGTAACAAGCACAGCAGCTGGTTAAATCCATGTTTCACGTCAAAACCAGTCTACATTAAATAGAAGTATATGAGTATGACGTAAATACAAATTTCAGTGCAATGTAGAGTAGTAAATAAGCGGTAAAGCGGTTGATCATGCGGCAACATACGGTCAATGAAAAACTGAAAACAGCACTTTACACAACTATTAACTGCTCAAAGCATTAAAGGATTGTGTTTTGCCAACATTGGTTACAGCTAATGAATACGGGGTTGTCATCACTTCTAACTAAATGAGGCTGTCGTCGCCAGCAATTTTATTCCACGCAGACAGTATACTTACCGTAGACGTTTATACAATTGGATGGGCTTTTTAAGCTTTCATATAGTTTTTAAATGTAATTTCTATTTACTTAAGTAAAATTCTATTGTGGATCATTTCAACATCGTAGTCATCTCACCAATCAGAGCAACATACTTCACTCACCTGAGAAACAGTCAAATATAGTATTCTGTACAAGCACCCGATTCTGGTTGTTGTGGAGAACCTGTTTGACTGAATAAAGACCTTTGTCCACGCACGATGTGATGCCATTGACAAACCTTTGTCTTGTACCATTCTTTTCTATGACACTCACGTTTTTATGAATATTTATTCGGAGGACAACGGATTTGTCCACGGCATAGAATGGGTTAAAGGCCATTGGTCTCGGTCATTGTTTTTCGTCGCTACTTTGCATAGAGGAGCCCAGCCACCATTCCTTCACGTCTGTTTGGCTTCCGGCTTCCGGTTGACCATGGGCTTCGGCATTTCTCCCGGGCTTTTGCGTTTTCCCGGCCCACCGTCGTCACATAGCAATCAGTTCTGCGTAGGAGAAGTCATGGTTTTGTTACTTGACAATAAATTGGTTTTTTTCCCACCCTCCCTCCCCTTTTTATAAGGGGATGAAGGCAACCAGTTTATCTTTCATATTTCTTAGCCTAAAAGGCAGCTCATTGCATTGATTTTGGCATTTATTTTGTTTCATTCATTAAGAATATGGCATTTTTATATATCTTTACTGATAACAAATGTGAGCGAGCCAGAAGTAGCTGACTTCAGCTCGCAGTTTATGCTCTATGTAATTAATTACAAGCATTTATCAAATGTTATGGCTGGCAAAACTCAGCCAATATGGTTTTCATTTATTATTTTCATTCAGCAATCCTAGAGGTATTTAACTTCAGATTTTCTTGCACTCAGTCTCAGCCTATTGCATTAATTTCATTATTAATATTGCAATTTTATCTTAGATATTGGATGCCTGCGAGCTTTAGTATAGATGTAACTGACTTCAGGTTCACCAACTTTATGTTAATATTCAAACATTGTTTTAGGCAGTTCTTTAGGTAGTTGACTTTAGGAGCCTTAAAAACTGTTTTGATCACCAACTTTAAATTCAAATTCTAATTGATCCCTAGACTGGTGCGAGTAAGCCAGGCTAAAAGGTTAATATTATCCAATTATTAATTCACCTAATATTTGGTACAATGGTTCTCTTATGAAGTTATATTAATGATGTTTATTTTGGGCTTTGTAGTAATTAAAATTAATTTGGTGAAAAATTTGGCAAGCGGAAACTGTCTTCATGCCAAGGGCATGCAATCAGAAGAATTTTATTATTTTACATATGCGGCCTGTCATACTAAAATATGCCTATTGGCTTTACCACCTTGCATGTTGGCTTTACAGATGGCTCAATCTGTGGTATGGGTTTACACATGTAATAGGGGAAGCTGTCTCCAAAGTAACCGCAGGTGTTGAAATGAACTGTTTTCAAAGCCAGGCCATATTGAAACTATGGTTGTTTGGAGAACCTGTTATAAATGATCAGAAAACTTTTTCCTCGCCCGATTTATGAATTGGCAAACCTTTGTCGTGGCCCATTCTTTGTCTATGGACAATCCTTGTGGCATCATAAATACCGAACAAATACTAGTTGACCCCCATCCGTGACCCAGGTGTCACGTTATAGGGGGTGAAAAGTCACATCCCGACTGCTTGGATTGAGTTGAAACTCAATACTATTGATCCTTGTAAGTTGTTAACCAAACGTACAAATACTTTTAATGACATTTTGGTGAAGTTAACAGGGGGCAAAGGTAAGGTCACCATCAGGGGTCATTAATGGGATCACCATCCATTCCCAAGTCGGCCGCCACCGCGGCCTTGTAGCTTAGATCTGTGCCCAGGCAGTATTATTTCCATCAAAACTCTAAAGTACAAATAGAAATCAAATCAAAATACACAATGAATGGCGGAGATACAACAAAAGGCAACCTAAAAGCATTGCAACCACCTTATAAAAACAAACGGGCAAAAAAACACTTTAAAAACTACAAAAAAAATACCCATGCCAACACAAACCACACACAACACACAAGAATAATGTCTCAAAATGCAAGATTACAAAAAGTACTAAATCACAAATATAAATTTAACATAATGTTGAAGGAGTATCGAAATAAACTTAATATCATATGAGCAACTTGCATTTGCAAACTATATTTATAATATAAAAAACATATTTCTTCAGATTTCTCAGTTGACGGTTTTAAGAAAGATTGAAATGTTGTCTTGAATACTTGACGCTTGTGGCCGTTCTTAAATCATATGGTAAAACGAGTTCCCATAATTTTGGTCCATGGTCAGAACAGATGTTGTTTTTTATGATTTCAAAAAAGATACAAAAAATAAAATATTTGTTTCTTGTGTTATAGTTGTTAACATATTTTCTAAATTTACAAATAGATGATCAAATGATTTTGGTGCAAACCCCGTGTCTATACTTATCCCTTATATGCCAATTCTTGTCGTAGATCAAATGTTTAAAGTATAGTTTATCAAAAAGTGGTTTTAGTATGGCATAAGTATGAGCTCATTGTCACTATCCTTAAGCTTTCTTTTGTAATTTAAATAATTTAGGTTAGTCAAGCCTTCTTTAGATGCCCACTGCCCCCAGAGTAAAAACACCATACCGTAAGATAAGGCATATGTACAATATAGTTTATACTTTGATTATTTAGGCAAGAAGATGCTTAACGTGGTTTAACACACCAATGTGTCTAGAACATACTTTACCAAGTGTTATTTATATGATTTTTTTCCAAGTCAAATTTTCATCATGTGTAATCCCAAGAAACTTTGCCGAAGAAACTCGAGCTAATTTACATCCATCTACAATATTATTTTTTATCAGTTTTAACAGTGTTTGGTTGTTATACTCCTGCTTTCCTATAGCATTTAAATTTGTTTTAGATGATTTAAACGACATGTTGCATTTAAACCAGTTATTCACTTCTTGTAGTTCCCTCCCTGTTAACAGTATCATATAATGTGTCAATACCAGTATTTGAGTAATATACAGTTGTTCATAGCAAATAAAATTAAACTTAATCAAATTGTAATGGAGCAAATAATCCTTCATATAATTATAAAAGTAATGGTCCCAATAATGACCCCTGTGGGACAAACCACAAGTAACTTGTTCATATGATGAATTTCCTTATTATAAGAACATATTGATTCCTATCGAAAATTACTAATAACCAAATTATGTGATATTCCTCGAAATCCATACTGATAAACTTACAAGTAAAATATTGTGATCTCTGGTATCGAAAGCTTTTTCAGATCCATAAAATTTCCTAACTGTACATATCATTATCAATTGAATTACTTAAATCTTTAACAAAGTCCAATACTGCCATATCTTTGCGTGCTTGCTCCGAAATCCATACTGTTTATTATAAAAAAATATCGTTTCGATCACAAGTCATAAACAACTGTTTATGCATTATACGCTCAAGGATTTTGGAAAAACAAGGCAACACAGGACACAGGCGGGTAATTAACCAAATATTTGTCGGGATTTTCTTTTTATCGTAGGTACAACTTTGCTGTTGTTAAACCATTGGGGGAAAACGCCTTGGTGAGTGAAAGGTTAACATATTAATTTTTCCAAGGCTACAAAATTTCTTAGCAACTTGTTTGAACACCATTATGTTTAATGTTATCATGGCCCGGGCTTTTGTTAGCACCAAGTTTTTTTTGATCTTTTAAATATTTTCCCTTCCTTCCTCTTCCATGTGTCGGGTTCAAATAACATGTGGCAGGCAACCAAAGTGAAGAACTTTTCAGTTTCATTAAATCTTTTCGCAAGGTTGTTGTTTTAATGCTTTTAATCCAGAGTAGTCCAATATTTGCAAAATAATTGGTTGAAATTAATCAGCAGATTGACTTCGGGTCTAATTTATTTTTTTCCATCGCATACAAACTTTAAGAAATTTGTTTTTTTTGGTGACCCTGAAAGGAAGTAAGAATTTTCCAAGTATTTCCTTAATATTATTTTTTTCCTTTTCGGTAATTTCTTAAGTAATTTTGCTTAGCAAGTCTTAATAAGCGATTTAAGTATTCTATACATTTTAAATTGAGAAATAGTATTATCGTTAGTTTTTAAAACATGACTTCTTGTACAACAAATTTTTTCTTCGAATATTCTTTGAGTAAAGAAGACGTGATCGAAGGTGATCTTGTTTAAATTTACTTGCACGTTTTTTCACCGTCCTTTATGGGGAAACATTCAAATCATCGTACCAGATGTTGATGTTGTAAAAACTGTCCTATGCATGTCAACATCACTTAAAGTACAAACAACATCCCAGTCAACATTACTTACATGATTTCTAAATTCACGAATATTTTGATCATAAATTCCCCTCTCTTCTTTTCAGCATAAGGACTGGGTTTTTCTTTCTGGAACCAGATAATTAGTCGAGATGAAAATGGGTAGTGGTCACTTATTTTCCGTTAAGATATAACCGAGTTTGTTTTGTATAAGAATTTGTAAAGATTTTATCTATCAATGTTGCTGTTTTATGAGTACTCTTGTTGGGCTTATTATACTTTGGATATAACGATAATCAATTCATTACCATCAATAAAATCGGCTGTTGTAGCATGACTATCATGATTCAATAAATTGATATTAAAGGTCTCCCATTCGGTTAGAATGAGTTTATTTTCATTGTTAGTAAGGTTTTCGACAATATTTTTCTGCAAAGTATTTGATTCATTATATCCTGATCAGGAATCTATATGTGATACCAATAATCATATTTTTTCGATCTTGGCGCAGCATCTCATCAAAAGGGTTATATTTTTTTTATTTTTTTTTCATTTTGGGCAGGAGAATTTGTAAAACTTGGTTTTGGGGCTTTCATTTTGACTCTGTACCCCCAATTTGCATTTTGTTCCTGTTGATCGTGTTGATGTACCCTATCAATGACAAGGCTTTGGTAACAATTCCAAACGGCCAAAGTGTTTTCATGGAGGTCACTTGGACCCCCCCCCCCTTAAGCACCAACATGAGTGCAGAAGACCTTCATTTTTCGAGTATATCCTATTATGATCTTCAAAATTCAAAACTCGAGTTCTTATTCGAATTTTAAAGAATATTACATTATTATAACCTTACTATGAAATTTGGTTTGACATTTGTGGGATAGGCCTCTAAGTTCGGTGGTGTTCCGTCAGTGTTTTTTTTTTTTATTTTCTCTATTCACAACCACTGCAAAAACTCACCAATATACGGTTTTTAAGTGTTTTGATTGAATTAATTTTTTACAGTATTTTGTTGGCAGAATAAATTGCCAGTAAACACTATAAAAAGTTAAACAATTTTTTACAATGTTGTGAGTATTGACTTGACAAGAAAACGTATCTCGTCGTGTCACAACATCCCTATGCCCAAAAATAGGAAGTCTACATGCTGGGCAAGGCAACTTATTTCATCATGTCCAAAACTCTACTCAAAATGGTTGCCATTTATTCCTCTGTCGCGGGATGTTACTACCCAAATAGTTATAAGCACCATCTGGGGTGGTACTTTTAAGCTTCCATAATTATTGTATTTAGTAAATCTATTATGGACCATTCACGGGGACCATTGCAACATTCGTAGCCACTGTGCACCTAACCATCATGCAACATACTCACCGTGAAGCCAAAAGGCTAGTAATGTAACCAGCAACAGCACAGTCTGGTTAAATCCTTTTTCACGTCAAAACCATCTACATTATAGAAGTAGTATGAGTGTGGTGTAATGACATTTTTTCAGTTCCCAACTGTTATGAATAGTAAATAAGCGGAAAGCTCTCGATCCTGCGGCAACATACGGTCAATGAAAACTGAAACAGGTCACTTAAACACAACTATTCCTGCTCTTACCTGCTCAAAGCTTACGGATTGTCTTTTGCCACATTGGTTACAGCTAAATGAATACGGGGTTGTCATCACTTCTAACTAAATGAGGCTGTCGTCGCCAGCAATTTTATTCCACGCAGACAGTATACATGGCGTGTAGACGTGTACAAATTGATGGGCTTTTTAAGCTTTCATAATAGTTTTAAATGTAATTCTAATTTACTTAAGTAAAATCTATTGTGGATCATTTCAACATCGTAGTCATGCGCACCTAATCACACGCAACATACTCACCTGAGAAACTCAAATATAGTATATGTAACAAGCAACAGATAGTCTGGTTAAATCCATGTTACACGTCAAAACCAGTCTAGATTATAGAAGTAGTATGAGTATGGTGTAATTACAAATTTTTCAGTTCCAAATGTATGAAGTAGTAAATAAGCGGTAAAGCGGTTGATCATGCGGCAACATACGGTCAATTAAAAGCTGAAATAGGTCGCTTTACAACAACTATTAACTGTTCAAAGCATTAAATCATTGTGTTTTGCCAACATTGGTTACAGCTAAATGAATACTAGTGCTTGTGGAACTGTATTTTTGTGAAAATTTCGTATACAATCTTGCAACCAAGGTTTTTCGAAATCAAAATTATATGAGGATACCAAAAATCATAGGTGTCATTTTTAAAATGTGTTATTGGATGTATTCTAGGGGTCAAGTTTTATACAGGGGGTCACAATATAAAAAGGGCAAAATGTGTTTTAAGGTATACCACCATGTTCAGTACATTTCAAGGAGTACAGAAAGGTATAGTTTGCCCTACCCGAGGGTTATAGTACAAGAGTTACAAGGCAAAATACGTTCAAGGTCACACTGGGGCCGGGGGTAAATTTTCACTTTCATCAGTCTTACTGTACAAAACCCGAAAATATACATGTCGCATTGTCAATGACGTTTTGATGATAATTAAGAGGGCAAGTATGGCCGTGGTCCACAGGGTCTATGGGAGATCACTAGTTATATCTTTAAAAGTCTCACTTTGGAAGGTGAAAAGATATAATCTATATACATTTTCTTATTCAGTATGACCCAAATGAACGATTTTTAAACAGGTGTGAAGTAACCATGTCGGCGTTCTCATAGTCCGGGAACAATGGTGAACAATAGGGCAATCGATTCAGTTGACTTTCACGCAACATTAGTTTCACGATTTATTCCGTTATGTTATGGAGCCGGCCAAACGACCTGAGTCCACCGGACTTTAATTGCTTTCACACCGGTTTCAACAAAATCGGACCATTCTAGACCTTGAACTGTCTTGAACCTATTGTACTAAAACAATAGGTCGTTATATATTGGAAAAACATACTTTTTAGAAACCTTATGAGCAACCGAGCAGATTGGTTATATTTAAAACAATTTTTATTGTTTACCCCTGTACAAATTTTGCCCCCATATGAAACACGCAAGTACACACATTTTTACAAATGATGTCCCATGATTTCAGTTTCTCCATGAAATTCTGTATTGGGAAAACATTGCTGTCAAAACTGTATATGAAAAAAACTAAAACATCAATTACATTTTCCCATGTAATTATACGGGGTTGTCATCACTTTTAACTGTATGAGGCTGTCGTCGCCAGCAACTTGATTCTGTCCAGACAATGTACATGGCGTATGCACTTGTAGAAATTGGTGGCCTTCTCGGTTTCCATCACTTTCATAATTAAATAATTTGTCCATAATGGATTCTCTATTGATCCTCGAATAAAACAATAAGCAACGTAAAGCCCTCCAAAATGTTTATTGTGGGGACGGAGATCTGTAAATGGATGTCAAAACAGTTACGGGTTTGAATGTTATTAAATGAAAAACTCTTTCAATAACTCCCGCCAGTTTTTAGATATTATACAGGATGTCTAAAAAAATTACCCTAAAAGCGCTGCCAATTTGTCCTACGGCTCTACCGCTTGACTAAGACTGATTTTTTTTTCTTATGTTACTCATGGCCTAGTCTTGGTATGCCTAGACACTGATGAGGAGCACATTATCTCTCGAATGTGTCTCAGTGGCGTAACAGGCGGGGGGAAGGGGGGGCAGGTTGCCCCCCTAACGTCTTTGGACGGGAAAAAAAATTTGCGAAAATCATGCTAAATCAGCCGTTTTTTAGCCCTCTGACCGGGAAAATTGGCCTTTTGACCCCCCTAAGAGGGAAAATTTCCCAAGACCGGGAATTTGCCCCCTCAGAGCGGGCAGGCCCGTTACGCCACTGTGTGTCTTCCAACTTTGAACATTGTGTTATGTCTTGGATCATGCAGAGTATCTTAAATCGCAGGTGGTGAAACCAAGTTCGTATATACATTGATGATTTTACAGGAGAAGCATTTTTGTGTTTCCTTCTTCTTTGTGTGACTTTTCAAATGAAATCATTCTTACACACGATAAAAATGTATTTTTTAATATCTTATATTTCATTTCCCACTTAAGTCGAATAATTACGAAGTTAATTAGCTAAGCAAAATGTCGTAACTACACACATTATTTCCCGTGTGTGACAAACAAAGTCGGTCTACATCTTTTAAACTTGTTGCACGCCACAGGAAATTCATTTTGAGTGCAACAAAGTCGTATCTAACCTAATTAGGCCTAATTAAGTTTTTTTTGTACCGAAATTAGCATAAAGTACTTACTTACAAAATTTTAAAAAAACCACCGCTTTACAAGAAATAAAATGTCGTATTTACTACTAGTTTTTCCCCCCCCCCCCCCCCCCCCCCCCCCCCATGTCGTGCAACCAAGTCTAATTACCGTTACGACTTTGTACACTCAACAGGAATTCAATTTTGAGTGCAACAAAGTCGTATCTACAGTTCACCAAATAAGGCCTATTTAGCCTAATAACTCTGCAATGAATTGAGACTGTCACCTGAAACGTAGATTAAAGGTTGGTTTGTTTTTATGTGTTATTGGTTCTCTACTTGATATGAGAGCCTGGCACTTGTCAATGCAACCCCATCAATTACCGGTGAACAAACTGCGGTTTTGATGGTAGACCAATAATGCATGTTGCATCCCTATTCAATACCGTGCTAATAAGGTTAACCACTAAAACGGCGGTATTTTGTTTATATCTTGAATATGGAGTCGAGGGCGCAAATTTCAGGACGACATGATAACACTACGGCCTTTCATCTGATATCAAAATCGATACTACTTCCTGGTAAATAGGTGGGTAACAAGACGATCGGAACACGCCCCTTTAAATTATGCGTATGACCTACTTTTCCTAATATATATAATAACTCAATTTGCCAAATGTGGAGTTACGGCACGCACTGACGAATGGTCTCAAAGTGAATGCGACAATGGAATCCACTTTCAAATATGTACTACTTAAAAAAGCCTCTACTATTTGACCAGCAATATTTTGACTTTAATACAATTTTGCGCTTGGAATTCATTTTTATCCCGTCCAAATTACTGTACTACTTATATCAGGAAGTATAATCACTTGTCGAAATTAATGGAATAAATGGTATTTTCACAAAAAAACCATGTAAATTTGGTTGTATAGGGGGAAATTGGCTTTTGTTATTCACTCATTACGGCGTTAGGGCGAAATATAGCTACCCCTAACGCCTCCCTTTGTATTGCAGTTTATTCCGTTTTGGATAACAAAGGAATATGAATATTAATTTATGCAAATGAAGGATAATCCACTAGAATAACAAAGGATATGAATATTAATTTAAAGAGCTCATTATAACCTAATTAATTATTAACCTTTACCCTAACTATCATGTTAAGGTTAATATTACATTTATAATTATAATTATTATTTATTATTATTATCCTTATTTTAAAATATCAGAGAATAAATTCTATTTTTTTCAAACGTCTTAAGTTATTAAACCTTTACCCTAACTATCATGTTAGAGTTAATATTACATTTATAATTATAATTATTATTATTTATTATTATTATCCTTATTTTAAAATATCAGAGAATAAATTCTTTTTTTTTTCAAACGTCTTAAGTTACCAACTTGATGTGGAAAGGGCAAATGAGACGAGGAGAAACAATTCTGGCACAGTAAAGTTCGATAGCTACAAATTACAGAGTCACGGCGTACAAATGGGTCAACAAACATACAGAATACTGTATGGCACTAAAGAAAGCAATGCACTGGCACAGTAGCAATAAGAATTACTGTGCACTGTGACAAAACACCACATAGTCAATACTAACAATAAATAAGAAGTTTGAACTGTGGCTTAGCACAGTACGATAGCCATAAATTACACACATGTCACAGAGCCAGAGCCGCAACGGTGTTATAAGGGACAACAACAATACACCACTTACAAAAAAGACCAACGTGGAACAGATATAGACCGTATTTCAATATGACGTCACCACCAGACGTTGGTGTACAGTGCATACATTCCACACTACAATACATTAACTGGCCAATCGATCCGGTTAACGATTCACAGTGCATCATTGACAGTGAAATGTTGTAGTCCTGGAATGTTGTCTATATTGCCCACCAACATGGCTGGGCTATGAATACGGTCTATATATACTGTCTTCTTCGGACAAAAAAAAGCATAAAATATAAAAAGAAGCTTTAGTCAAAACATACTGCAACTTGAATAATTTCCTAGACCCAACACATAGTAGCAGTTCTATCTTCCTGGAGAACTAACTTTCAAACTCAGTCTGAGCTGTGTTAACCCTCCTCGTCTACCTGAGCATTTTGTTGTAACAAAACTCCCGAAGGGGTGGTCCCCCCGTGATTTCGTTACTCTGAAACACCCGATTCCTGTAAATTTGGAAATACCAAAGGAAGCTTAGAGTGATCTTCTTCTTTTCCATTGGTACCAAAATACGTACTAACATCCCCATTATGACGTCACCATTACGTCCATATGTTTGAGGAAGTACAAAATACTGAATATAGGGTGGAAATTTGATATTTCCAATTTTAGCGACGCAAACCCCTATTATAGCTCAAATGATTTCATTATATAAAATTAGTCTTGTCCATCAAGTAGAGTAGAGTCAAAAACCACCGCAGAAAATCTGTTTTTCCTAACCTTTTTGCGAAAACTTAATTTTCCACTGTGGTGTGTCTATGGAAATGGCAGTTTTTGGCTGACATGCGAAACTTATTACGTCATTGTGACGTAATGCTAGGCATGTTGGTAGTATTTTTGTATCAATGAAAGGAGTGACCCATATCTATCTATTGGTACCAATCAAGTGTCTGTGATGTTCCATCCTCCTGTGTTTGTGTTAGGCAATGTTTGGTACTTCTCTCCGGGGTCCGGAGGGGGGGTGTTTACCACCCCCCCCTAGCGATCACTTGGGATCACCCTGTATTCTACCTATACCGCCTGTGGATGTTTGTTTTGGATTAAAAGGACGGAAAATGCAATTGACAATTACATTAAATAATTTGCAACCAAAAACATGGGTTTTAGCAGCCTTGGAAGAAAACCTGAAGGGGGGGGGGTGTAACAACCCCCTCCCCCTCGTAGACGAGGGTTAGGTCAGTACGCACGGAGCTCAGAGAAACACCTCCTTGGTTCATAAAACAAATATCACAATGACAATTTTTTGTAGGAAGATGACTTTACCCAATGTGTAATTTTAAAACAATTATGTTAATAATAATGAAATCTGATCATCATCAATTACAAAAGACACAATTTATCAATTGCACCAAAATCATCTTATACCTATTTACAATTACACACACAACGTCTGCATGAAAAATAGTAAAAGTTCAACACCGTTCTTGTATGTACGCACCAGGGTCCATCTTTTGACCCATTTGCTGTTCGTTCAGTATTTTTCGCGTAATCGCAAAAGTCCATATAGGCCATGATACGTTTGCGATTTAACCACTTTTGCAGGGGATAAACGTTTACTTCCTTCTCTAACATTAAAAAAAAATACATGTCATGACCAATTGTCGCGTAAGCTCAAGCGAACAATAGAGCTAATGCTAGTCAACAATCAACCTAAAAGCACTTCGGATCTTCTTCTAAACAGGTATTCAGTCCATTGTTTACGGCCTACACTGTGAAAACGATTTCAAGCTTATTTCAGTGGTAATCACTTCTCCGTGTTAGCTCGAACCTGTCCATGCCCTGTTGAGAAACCCTTGGTTTTTAATTAGAGAAGGTAGAGGTGTCGGAAAAAAAATCGTGAACGAAAGTTTGGTATTCACGAAATTACCCAACGGATTTTTTAATTTCAAACATATGAATGGAATTTTACCTACAAATCTATTGAAATTTTCACCCTTCCCGCAAATGTTGCAAATGATCTGTTCAACGGTCTTGTACATTAACAAAGGACGTGTAAGGTGGTCTTTATATTATCAATACAGGTACCTAAGCGACTATCGAATGTAGCGGTTACCCAGAGCGATCAATATTGGCGGAACCAGAAGACCTTGTAGTATAGGACAGTGTGTCTTGTTGGTTTTTTTGCTACAATTGGAATTTGTGTCTTAAAATGTAGATATGGTCCTAGAATCACAATCAACAATCGTTACCACTTTTTCCCTTCCGTTTGTGGCCATCTTGGATTTCAAAATTCCGCCATTTACAACATATTTTTTCTCTATAATCTGGACTTCTGTGCAACATAAAAATTCAAATTGGTCGCAATACCCATGTTTAAGATCAAGCACACAATATCACATTCAGAAAGTCGCAGATTGTTTCCTTCAGGCGGACATCTTTAAATTTAAAAGGGCCGCCATTTTCACCATATTTTGCTTTAATATCTGGACGTCTGAGCAACATAAAAGGCTCAAGTTGGCGGCAACACCCATGGTTTTGATGGTTCAGAACACAAATATTACATCCGAAAAGTCCCAGATTGTTTCCTCTAGCGGCCATCATCTTGAATTTCAAAATGGCCGCCATTTTTAATATATACTCATCACCCATATCTGACTTCTGAGCCAGCGCGAAGGCTTCCTTTGTTGGCATTTCACATGTTTGTGATGTCAAGGAACGCATTTATTACATTCGGAAAGTCAGATTGTTTCCTTCAGGTGGCCATCTTGAATTCAAAATGGTCGCCATTTTTAATATATACTTCGCCCAATATCTGGACTTCTGAGCAACATAAAAGGCTACCCATGTTTGTGATGTTATTGATATTGATGTTGTGGCAGAGTGTCACCGTGAAAGACAAAGGCTAAGGGACTATCCCCAACAGAAAATGGTGCTTGAGACCTGGCGAATCCAAGCTACTATTTAGCTAATTGACAAGCTGAATTGTTTACAATGTAGCACCAGGGTTAAAGCCCCAGATTTAAAGTCTGTGCTCCTTGAGTCAACATTGGTCTCTACCAATTTGGATGATGGGTTGTCCCAAGCCTACTGGAAGGTCCAACCCTGAGATTGACAAAATGATGCATGGACAACTTTGTTTAACCTTAATGCTGCTTTCATCATCACACATACAACGTCTAGACACCATCAACCCAGTCAAGAAAGAAGACATTCTATGAAGCACACTGTATTATATTGATGTCAACTGCATACCGCATTGTGCACAGCAGCTGAGAGAATATCCTGCGATGCACTTATTACTTATTACAAAAGCCTCCGCCTGAATGAATAAGACGCAATGTCAGCTACAGTAAACTTTAGGGTTTCTTTTCTCACCAAGGCTCTCAAGTCACCTGCCAGCCTTGGTTCAACTGTAATGAGCGCATCCTGAACTCTGTACACTTTTACCATGGACTGTCTACTGCCACCGTGCCTTCCCAGCCCCTCAATCTTCCGTGCAGCCTGGAGATTGCGGTGCTAGATTTGGTCCTGGGAACGCGCTTTTTGCGTGCAGAGGCGGGTCTAGCAGAGGTGGGGTGTGCGTGAGGGAATTAGTGAAAACGGTTTACCTTGTGTGCGAGCATGGCAACCAAAATCCAAAATCAAAAAGTAGACTGTGGACATACCGTCGCCCAAATGGAAACACTTGTTTCAGCTGGACAATACATTCTGGTTAGAGAGGGTGGATTAACAGCCTTAAGAACTCAGAGCCTACAATACTTTTGAACTTTTAGTCCGATCATGCATTTTCTTTGCAGAGGGGCAGGATAAGTTACCGTCAGAGAAAACCCCCTCCTAGAGATCCCATGAAAACAATTGCTGGAGGAAAGGGTAGTAAGAGATACAAAGCTCTGCGATCAGTACACTGTAGCAGTACATCACGTTCACACTCTGTTGATGAGCTCGAAGGTAGAACCCCTACCCCCGCTACCACCAAAGAAGTTGCACTGGAGATTCTACTAAAGATACAGGAACTACTTGCCTTTGCCTCAAATGCCAAAGTCGTCAAAGCCAAAAAACAAACGAAGTCTGCAGCGAAGAACCACTAAATCCACCAGAAGCTCCACAAAGAACCTTGATGCCGCTAAGGGCTGCACTGATTATGCTTACAACCCGTGGTGCTGAAGGAACATATTAATTTAAAGGCTGAAGCACTTGACACCCTACATCTCATATACAATCATGGCGCTGCTGGGAAGGGAGCTGACTGATAGCAAACTCCCCACCTATAAGAATCAAAGGTGAAACAACTGAAGAGGACCTTGACACATGGTTCATCACTACAGTTCGCTACTTGGCAAACCAGTTTTCAGAATAACAGTAAGCTTGATGAACCTTTCCTCAATTACAAATAGCTTCAGACGCCCTTCCTATCAAGACTGGACCTTTGACTATATAAGAGCTTCTGATTCCTGCATGAAGAAACTGAACAACACCAAGCCGCCTAATCCCGACAAGATTCCTGCAGTAATATGGAAGAATCAACTATTTTATGATCAACTTTTTGATAATAGCTTTTGTAATGACACCTACATAGGAAATAAACCAGCTGCCTTATTATATTAACATCGTTCATCACTCCTCTACCAAGAAAGGTAACCTCAAACAAACCCCAACAAAAATACAGAGGAATACACTGTCCACAACTGCCTTAAGATATACAATCAATGTTCCGAACTCAACAGAATCGTTTCTCACATAGATACCATTCTTCGACGAAACTAGAATGGTTTTCGTAAAGGCAGATGAACATTTCCTCAGATACTTGCCTCAGAAGGATCAAAGAAGAGCTGAGAATTCCAGAAAAAGCTTCAATGTGTTTGTAGACGTTTCCAAGCTTTTGACAGTGTCAACAGAGATGTATGCTGCATTCTTACCAACTATGGGGTCCCATGCAGACGAGATTGTCAAAGCAAGTGCCATCATGTATGATATCCCATATAGCTTTGTGCAGACCATGGATAGGCCCGCAAAGGAGTTCCCAACCAAATGGAGCCTTCTAGGTACGTTGCCAGGAAGTCCAGATATTATTGAGCGAAGTATATACGTTAAAAATAGCAGCCATTGAAATTCAGATGGACGCCAAAGGGAAACAACTGGCGACTCTTTCTGGATTGTTATTTGTGTTCATTGACATCACAAACATGGGTATTGTCACCAATTGGCGCTTTAAATGTTGTTCAGATACTGGGTGAAGTATAGTAAAAATGGCGGCCATTTTGAAATTCAAGAGAGCGACCTGAAGGAACTATCTGTGACTTCCTGGATGTGATAGTTGTGTTCCATGACATCACAAACATTGGTATTGCACCAATTTGGGCCTTCTATGGTTGCTCAGAGGTCCAGATATAGAGAAAAATAGGTTGAAAATGGCAGCCATTTTGAAAAACAAAATGGCCGCCAAACGGAAAGGGAATAAGAAATAGTAACCATTTGATTTGATTTATAAGACCATTTCTACATTTTAAGACCCAAAAATTCCAATTTGTAGCAAAAAGCCAACAAATCTCAAACCATCAATATACCGCCCCATACTATTGGTCGGGCAGTGACTTGCACATGTTCATCTTCTCTTAAAAGGACATAATACAAAGAAATTGTATGTAATTGATTTCTGTGAAATTTGATGCGACAGAATTTGCCCAGGAATAAAATCACCGTTAATTAAAATAGCGTATTTATACATTACAAGCATTGTTCGTGATATCGATCAATGTCTTTACTGTCAAGAGCGATGCAACTTTGGTTATTCCTCATGTAATTTCTGCACGAAATATCAATATACACATGTATAGAGTGAATGGTTTTCTTCTTTATCCGTATGGGCTAATGATTCTTCATCCAGTTTACACAAGGAGACACAACGTTGTACACATCTTATAAATGGAATAGTGAATAGTCTTATAAATGGACTGTAGTGAACAGATCTGATGTGAGTGTGCAAATCAGGATAAAATTGTGAATTTTGGTACACAAGTACCTTTTATACATTGATAATAAAAAAAAATGATGGAAGCACTGGCCACGCCCTTTCATGGCCACAGCTGGCTTTCAAGGTTACAAAGGGGTAAATTTTTAAAATGTTCCGATTGTGTTGAAAAGCACACCATGATGTCTGTCTGTTACAAGGATTCCAAAAAGGTATAGTTATTATATACCTGTGGCCTTTAGTTTAGGAAATTATGTGGTAAAATTTACAACTGGTTAAAAAGGTCAATTTTGGTTTGTACAGGGGTAAAAAATTCAAAGTTGCTCCCATTTTGTAAAATGTGGTTCAAAATTGTTGGTTTAGCTAATAGAATGAAATATAGGAATAGTTTTGACTATTTACGTGTATGGTATTAACCAAATGGCGAATAAGTCAAATGCTATTGCAGCTATTGGATCTAATGACCTGTGACCTATTTGTTGGATAACGTGAAAACTAAGCTAACAGCTAGGCAAATATTCCTTATTTCAATCATTTAAGCTAAGGGGAAACAATTTGCACCACATATTAACTGAATCAAGCAACTTTACTGTTACACATGTACACACCAAACTTGACTTTTCGGGCCAATTTTTTTTAATTTTTATCAGTTTTACCCCCATAACTCCGGAACTCATAAAGCCTAAGATAGTTAAACTATGCCTTGTTGGAATCCTTGTGACCAACAACACATGGTGTACTTTTTAACACATTCAAACCTTTTAACTTTTTTGACCCCTGTATAACCTTGAAACCCAAGCTTGGGGCCATAAGGGGGTTTGGCAAGTGCTTCCATCAATTTTTATGGATTATCAATGTCCTAAATTACTTTTTTGGCAAAACTTCACCATTTTATCCGGAAGCGCACACTCTTACCCTACAGTCCCTGCTAGATCATTCCTGAACAACAAGTTTATGCTCATACGAATATCGGCCTGTTCCGATCCTTTGCCGATTGATGGCCAAAAATCACAGAAATTGAATAGAAATTGTGTGAAAGAAATACTTTTCAGCATGCACCTTCTAAATCTTGTGGGTAATTAGAAGAATACCAATTTCTCACGTTTTTACTACACCAATACCTTCTCTAATATTAATTTAAAACCGAGAGTCTAAGCTAATGAAGGCAGTAGTATCTGTTCATAACATAAAGGGCAACATAATCACCTCGCTCCGATTTCTAAAAATGAAGGTCGCTGAATTACCATTGGCTTTCTTGATACATTGAATAGAAATAGGTTTTAAAGACAATACTTGCGGATTTGGTTATGAACAACATTAGAGCAGCCCTTGCCATGGTATTTTCTTTCATGAATTTTGTCCCTTTAATTCTTTTCGACAAAAAAAAATATTAATTCATATGCAAAATTAATTGAGAACACACACAGTAGAATCTCAAGATTCTTTTATAGCGAACGAGGACAGAACTTACGCCAATGCGCAAGGGACCCCCCTTATCATTCGAAATCTGTTCAACGGTACACAATAACAATGGCTCAGATGCTAAAAGAATATGAAGTGTGTTCTGGGCCGATCATTGAATATCATTAGCCCCATTGTTCGCTTGAGCCTGTTGAGGTTTAATATGTACATCCATTGGTCACTGATATTCTATATATAAATTGAGATGACATTTTATTCATTCTTCAAAAATAATGTGCACTCTTTTCATGTGGGGACACGGCTTTTCCTGGTTAAAATAATATTGTTTTAATTTTAGTGAAGGAAATAAGTAATCCCCAGGTCTGTAGCACGGAAATTTAATTAAAAGACCAACATTGTATCATGTACCACAGCCTAATATGCTTTAGACCGGTCGATTAATTTGTAAACTAGTAGACTTCGAGAAATACGAGAAGCATAATTGCAGCTTGGTATATACAATTTTCTCAGTGCGTTAAATGTTAACTCTGTCCAGACTGGTATAGACAAATCCTGCTGGTATTTTAATGTTAACCTTTATTCTTCCCAAAGGCACCAAATTTTGTGCAACTCTGACGATTCTGGTGACTTTCCAGAATTGTAATAAAGAACATAAGATTTAAATTATAAAATACAAGTTTTCAAACTTCTGTCTGCGAGGTCTACACTCGTTGAAATCTCTTATCGACTGGCAAGGAAAATGACCTGAAAAAGTTGCAATCATTTCTGTCCGTTTTCACATACATGTAATGGAGAAATCTCCACATCCTGCACCTGATGTGTTTAGACAAAGAAATTACACAAGTCTATTGTTCTTTGACATATGGCGATGTTCCGTCACTACCGCTGCACTCCTAATCGATTTAATGCTGGTAAACCGGCCTAGGTCACTGCAGGTCACGGGTTGCAGTAAGTTGCAGTAAACTTGTGAAGGATTGCAGGGAAATTTGCATACTGCACCACTGACTACACCCCACTGCATCTTGCTACATCTCCAGTTAAAATAATTTTAACTTGTTGCAGTACTGCATTGCGTTGCAATACTGCAAGTGATTGCAGTAACGATTTTGGTAGGTTGCATTGCCGCACTGCACTGCAATGCGGTGAAGTATGAGCAGACCTTTAGAATGAACAAGATAAGACAATGTGCTCCTATTGTTCTCTGAGTGCGAACATCTTCTAACATGTCCTAACTCAGGAAGTTCCGACACTTTAGTCTGCTTAGAATTGGGTCAATCAGGAAGTCGTGCTTGTTGCAAACCACTAGTTTATATATTAATGCTTTATATTTTCCATATACTTTTTATAAATATGATTAAATTTTATATGATTTAGTTAATATGCACAGCATAATATAATATTCAGGAGTGTATACTTATCCGATTAGAATTATCTTTGCAGCAAATTAAAGATAATGAAATTGGCTTTCTGATGACACCATAAACGTTAGATATATGTTATCTAAAAATTCAAAATGGCGGACACAATCCGGGTCAAGTTTTTTTGGCTCACCCTGTATTAGAACTGTGCCCTACTTCTGTGTTAAATACGTCACTGTTGTCATAGCAACTACGAACATACTACCCACGCTATTTTGGAAGCCATATTGAAAATCTGCCAAAAACATCGTGCCCTGATCTTTGCGACGGTAAACTTTCTGAACATACCACATGCCTGGCGATGTTCTTGGGTATATAAGAATCATTTTATAACCGAGGGTCGCCAGGCGAAATCAACGATAAAGTGCATTGTTTTACGTATACTGGGCTTGGACGGTAACATTTAATCTTCTTCCAGTGAGCTCGTTGAATCAAGATAGCCGTCCGTCCTCTAGCCTTTTATTAATCTATCAATTTGTTTCATTCTTTGGATTTATAATAGGTCTACAAGTAAGATTTCTTGATGTGTACATGCTCCCATCGAGACACCACAGGAAATCCAAATAGAATTGATGTGGTTTGTGTCAAGTCAAAGGAGGGACCAGAAAGCATTCAATATTTGGGTTGGTGATGACATCATTTGTGGTACCATTGATTTATCTGTTCAGAGAGTAATAGAAAATTCCAGGTAACTGGTGTGAATCTATTCATGACACTGACTGATAATCAATAGTTTCACAAATGATGTCACTGGCTGTGTTCTTTTTTTTTTTTTTTTTTCTGGCCCTGTTTATTACAATGGAATGTCCCACAAAGATTTGGAGTAGGTTTATCATCTCATTTCCTGGGGCCTTTAAGACCGTCTTTTAAGTTCCATATTTGGCTACAGTCCTGGCTGTAAGGTGTCCAATAGGTAATGATAGATTAAAACGGCGATGAATTCTTCAATATGAAATATCCGAAAGGGTTTGATGTTTCATTCTTTGGCTACTTCTTTCACTACACGTTATGTACTACATGACCATGGTCTCCATTTTCCCTAGGCCACAGTGAGCTGTTCAATCTCTTTTAAGACGAACGTATTTAGAAATACATTGAAGCATAAGAACATTAGCCTGGCATTTCGATTCCATTGGGTAATACTTTCGAAAGACGTGAACTTTACATTCCATTTTATCACGCATTGCGATGATTTTTCAGTTATGCTAAAATGTGAGTGTATATTATTTTTCTTTTTATTTAAATGAAAATGCCTCCGCATATACAACTCAAGAATTAAAACGCAATCGGAAAACAGGTAAAGCATCAAAATACCACTACCAGTTCATAACACAGCTAGATTCCCAATAGTGGTTTACCCCACACCCTCGGCTCAGTTAAGTACGGAGGTACTCAGTACACGGAGCTACACGGGATCTACAGTTCAGAAACTTTAAAATGCGCCAGATACTCGGCACTCAGCGACAAGTCGGCTCTGTTGTACCTGTGGAAAATTCTGAAGTAAACAACGTGATCAGAAGGCAAACAATTTTGTCACCACACTGTAATAGCCAAGAAGCTACTGCTTTTACTGCATTTTTGAATGAGCGCATTTTCCGCAGTGCTTTTGTTTTTTCCAACAGGCGATGTACGCGCGCACAAAAACAGCCAAATATGGAAAAAAGGTATGTTTTTCCTTAACCCTGATATTGTGATGTACGTGTTTAGGGTATCACATTGAGCAGTGATCAAAATCATAAAAATATTGTTATCGGAACTTTAGAAGTAAGGCAAAGCAAGATAATAAAGGGTATATTAACGACACAATACATTGCTTACTTGTTTAGGGTATCATAAATATTTTTTTTTTTTTTTTTTTTAATAACTACATCAACGGTACCCTCGTGCAAACAATCGTTTAAATGAAAGGTATTTGACGAAGAAGAAGCATTGCACAAGTCAAATCATC
>JAMKCH010017864.1:0-22892 GCA_023653785.1 Ophioderma brevispina
GCAGAATAATTTTTCTTGAGCAGGACAAAAAATAATTTTCTTAGGCAGATCTTGAGCAGACTCTGAGCAGAATACTTTTTCCTAAGCAGACTCTTGAGCCGAAAGCATAAAAAAAATCCTATTCAAAAATTAATTTTTGACAGGATTGTATTTTTTTTTAAAATTTTTTTAACGATTTCATCTACACCGACCGCCTTATTCTCTAGAGGATCAAGAGGAACCGCTTTACTTGCTCTATATGATTACTAGTCAACAGCAAACAGCAAAGTCCTATAGGAGGCAAACCACTTGGTCCAATATCTTTGATACATCACTGCTAGTGCTGAACGGTTACTCAAGCAAAGTTGATTACAAGGCGCCTCATTTGACTCTTTCTTCTTTAGCTCATCTGATTGGTGGAGAGTGAGAAGGTTCTGAGCTGAGAGTAAGTAAACATTTCAGGGTAAAAACAGCAATACCATGTTGAGTACGCCGCGAGCCGATATGCTTTTTGAGAGTCTGTATAAAGCTCCCCCGATTTTGAATTTCATATCGAGAGTACAATTTTCAATAAGTTCTTTTGGATAAGCTTTTCGATTAATCAGTCAGATGGTAAAGTTTTTACCGAGAGAGAAAGAAACTCTTTGCTCTGACCCTGATAACTACAAGCTTTATTTAGTTTTCCCTCTTGTCATTTCCAATCCAAGATTTTGAGCTTTGCAAATATGTTCCGCAGGCTCTAGGAGTCATCGCCTCTTCAAGTATTTGTTCTATCTCCATCATCTTTTATTTATTACAAAGATTGCGGTGGGGGGTATATAACTTATAATCTCGTTGGTTGTTTCCGTAATAGGTTTACTTTCGAATGCTTATTTTTATCCAACAGTATTTAAGAAACTTTTTTTCTTTCTTCCAAAGGTGAATGACATCGTTTTTCTCTCTAGGGCTTCTTCGAAACTATCACGATCTTTTACAGTTAAATAACGCCATACATTTGATTTGTTCTCGAAGATCAGTCAAAACCGAATTATATTTTTGAGGAGGTAGTAAGACCCATACCGAGGCATTCCGGTTGTTGTCTACCACGCTGAAGGCTAATTTAGATTAGCATTTGGTTTTCTTTTTTCATAGATTTATTACATGCTTGCCAATCGTCTATTGATAATATTAAAGTTGACCCGTTGTATTCCGTATGGTTTCGAACACACATGTCAGGTAGAGTTTATCCATAAAATAATCCGGACTTTGGACACCAGGACGGATCGATCGGAATTACGTTTTCATACTTAAAAAACCATTTTCGATTCAAGGTAAAGCCTATTGTAAATACCAGTAGGACACACGATAATGATAAATTCAAAAAAAAGTTTATATTCATTCTCAAGTAGGTCAAGGGTGTGTGAACTCTGTTTTCCTGCAGGCAGGAGGTCGGATCCTACGATCATCGCAGGCAGTGCGGTTGTTTAGTATACATTTTTATTTAGAACTCACGGT
This sequence comes from Ophioderma brevispina, assembly GCA_023653785.1. Classification (NCBI taxonomy): domain Eukaryota; kingdom Metazoa; phylum Echinodermata; class Ophiuroidea; order Amphilepidida; family Ophiodermatidae; genus Ophioderma; species Ophioderma brevispina. Next base: position 1,474 of record JAMKCH010017864.1, read on the forward strand.
ACTAAGCCGTCAATTTTCGAAACCAGGCATTACCATCCTGCACGTTAAAATATGTATGGCCTACGGAGGTTTCCAGCATTTGGCCTATGCTTCCTTTTCTATCTCTATATGGATTGATTGACCGCCCAGAACCTTCGATTTTTCTCCCGCTTCCGTGAAGCGTGACATCATCGCGGCGGACATCATATCCAAAGCCAAAGACCATATTCGTGGTTAGTATTAAGGCAAACTCAATCAGCCAAATGCCTTCTTGAAAGATATGGGCAACTGTTTGTGTTTCCATCAGAAAACTGTTTCCTTGAATTCACTAAACATCTGAGGATGGTTTCTACCGCTGGAAAATATTGATTGGGGTTTGCCGTCTAGGGAGTGACAGTAAAAAAACTTTGTAATTTTGGGATTGAGTTAGAATTTTTTCGGAGTCTCTCTGGTAGTTTTGCCCTCCCAATAGTTTGGATCTACAAACAAAATCAGGATACCCTTCATTCGCCTTGCCTGAGCGTGGCCTAGCAAAGTTTCCAATTGTGTCTGAGTTATTTACAGATTCTTTACTATGCCGTGTGATGTTATCGTACAGAACATTGAAACTACCCCATCCCCCAAACAAAAAAATTTTCCCCCCTGTGTTTTTTCAGAATCGTAGCCAACTCGGAGGATGTGAGAACTTCAAATTCCCCAATTGGATATCTGAAATCGTATAGCTGGCTGCTGTGTCAAGTCTCACTACACTTTTCAAAATCGTTAAATGTCAGCTCGTAAGACAGCCGATCTTGGAGTCACTCGGAAGAACGGGTTATGGGACGCAGCATCTCAAAATCCGGGAAGAAGAGATTATCGTAAGCGTTTCAATCGCCACGTCAGTCGCAACATATTCCGCCGCGTCACCAGCATCGATCCTGATTTTTTCCGTACACTGGGCCGATTGGATGCCCCTGATTATCGCATTTTCACGTTCCCTGCTGGGCATCCACATGTCCTCGTAACACAGAAATATCGGCATCATTAAGCCTGAAAACTGCACACGCTCTTTCCTCTAGTTTTACTTCGATCTTGGATACTATCGCCCTTCCAAGATTGTTCACTATCGTTCTGTTGGCATCGTTTTTGGCTCCTGCTGCCGTATTCAAATCCAACTTGAATGTCACAACGAGTCCCCGGAATTATAACATCGTTTTTTTGCGAGATTCGTTGAAACTCACTGTGAGTATCCTCCAGGGCCTATATGTGCTCGGTACGTGAGTGTTGCTTATCGTGCGACGCACCCTTTGGTCCTTTCGTAACGCGAAGTTTTTCTCATCCGGATTTAATTTGGGTGTCCGTAAATTAGTGCCATCTTTCTTAATTATTGGATAAATAACAAAGCTAAACAAAATGGCTTTGATTTTGATCCATTGCCGCGGGAAGATATTATGATGGAAAAAGTTTGACGAGGAAGTCGATGTATGGGATGCTACAGTAGGTGATACAACTGGAGCAACTGCATAAACGGATTTTTGGAGGTGGATCGATACCAAACCGAGCAACCACGTCGAGGAAGTGTTAAATGGGAGGGCAGTGATGTATCACAGGAGGACGAAATTGACATCGAAGAAATCGCAGAACGACTTGCGCCATCTCAGACTGGTAAAATTCCAACCACGAGCTTGACGTGAAAACAATTTTCGAACGAAACTAATCTTAGAAAGAAATGAGAACTTCCACGCTTTGGAAAACTTACATCGAAGCCAGGTAAAAGATCGAAATAGAGGGAGGTTCACTTTTTAAACTGGCACAAAATGGTCGATGACGTATGAATGGAATTTTGTGTTAATAATAAGCGGGAGACAAAACCATACTAACGGCAAAAGGAAACCCGCGAAAATTTTTAGCTCATAGTACCATCAAAAACATATGATTTGGGAGAACCTGGTTTTTAAGAGAGGAGTCTTAGGTGTTGCCAGACTTTAAAAGAACACAAATAAAAAAACTCCAAACTCTGGCCATCAAGCTAGTGCGAGTGTTAGTAGAGCTATCAATACTCCACCAGTGGCGCATAGAAACAGATTTACCTCTAAAAACCAGTGTCTAAAAAGAAACCCAGTCGACGACAATACTCAACAAGCGCTACAGGAATCGGATGCGCTAGCCATCCAACTCACGAGCGATCCGATCGCCGGCCATGAAGAAATTCGCAATTTTTGAATGAGCAAGGAACTCAAAAGAACTGTCCTGATGTTTACGAGCATCTCGAACAAAGAAGAAAGCAAAAGGCCTCTGACCTAAATCACGCTTAAAATCCAAGGTGACGGTCCTGTAGCATCGTCCACCCTGACGTAATAAGGATTTGAAGATGACGAACCTCTTTTAAAAATAATAACACCTTGACTGAAGAGATGCGAAAAAAGGCTCGAGAACTGCCATCGGAAATCGATATTTTGACAATGCTATGCGGAACAAGAAGCTAGTCGAAATTCTCTTCAAAGATTGCGTAGGACAACAATTGAAAACTTCATCGAAAGCGATGGAAGTTCTTCGTGATCGAGTCGGTGAATTGTTCAACTGAGGGTTTCACGATAGCATCGATTTAACCGCTATAGGTTTTGTCAAATTTCAACAATCGTGGCATCGATAGTAGCATCATCGACCAAGTCGGTATTATCAGCCATAACTCCCGCTCCAACCAAACCACCGGGTCCGAAGCCGAGCCCGACTCCGCCAGCTCCAAAACCAAGCCGAAAACTTTGACAGAGAGGATCAAGGCACAGCTGCAAAACTAAGCAGATCTAACTGCTGAAGCGATGAGATAAATTGCTAATCGCACTTTCAGGCATTATCGGGAGCATAGGGAGCTTCCCTTTGTGAAAGCCGCTTGAGGCGGCCTGTTGGATTTCTCTCAAGAGCCTATTGTTGTGCTGATGTGTGGGTTGGATCATTTTGTACTGACTTGGTCAAAACGGAATAAAAAAAAAGTCCTAGCTGAGTAATACATAAAAAATGGAGGAGATGATGAAATCGAAAATGGAACGAGAGCTTCATGAGCTTGAAAAGGCGGAAAAGTCGACGTTAGAGGTGAGAGATAAACGAAATGAAATGAAAACGTTAGAAAAATTGTACATGAAGAAACGAATCACAATTGTTAAATATTGGTTATGTTTTTTCGCTGATAATGTACGCATTTACGTCAATTTTGATTTGGATTACATTAAATAAAAGAAGAAGAAATTGCAGATTCAAACGTAATATGATCGTCACGGATTTTCCTCCGCGGTTCTTGGTGGACTCATCGTTGGAAATACTATGATTATGAAACAACTTCTCAAAATGCAGCCGACCCTAATTTGGGAAATTGGATCTCGAGGATGTTGGAAAATTATCACTAAGCGTATTCTCAGCAACCATGTTTCAGAGATTGGCTTGTCACTCAGATTCATTCATTCCGGGTCTCAGTCCGTCAAGTCAAAAAACATCTAAAAAAAGAAATAAATCCCCGCCTGAAATTTTATTCAGTCCGGGGAATTTGTTTTTTTTTTTTTTTTTTTTTTAATTCCTAATGTTCTGCTTCCATTCTTCACATAGGCCTGACAAATATTTTTCATGTCCTCCATGTCATCACCTATCTGACGATACAATTTTCATGTCCATTTTTAGCATCCTCTGCTATAGCCCCCAAAAAATTGTGACAACCCCCTTCTTTGCATAGTCTCACTATATTTTCATGTCCACTTTCATTCAGCATCAAGTAGCCAATCAATCCTCACAATCTGTGTCACCCCTTCTTTACAAAGTCTCACTATATTTTCATATCCCTTTCAGCGCAGCAGCCAAGCAGACTCAATATCTGTAGCACCAAAGGTAGCCCCCCCATTCTTTGCAATGTCTCACTATATTTTCATTCCATTTTCAGCAGCTTCTTCTTCCATATATTCCAATCAAATCCTGGCGGCTTCCTCCCCATTCTTTGCAAAGTCTCAACTATATTTTCATATCCATTTTTATAGAGCATCATTATCCATAGCAAGATCAAAATCTGTTGCTCCCCCTTCTTTGCAAGTCCCTCACTATATTTTCATGACACATAATGGCAGCCTCTTCATAGGCCAATCAAATCTTTGGCTCCCCATTCTTTGCAAAGTCACACTATATTTTCATAAACCCCTAAAGGCATCTTGGGATCTTCCATTTGAAGTTGTTCTCGATCAAATAGCCATTTTATTACTGTGAAAGATTCATTATATCAACTTCAACAAAATTTATTTGCATCCTTTCCAATTCACATCTAGGGTTTGCGGAAATGATTGGAAAAGTCATAAGATGGTTTCTCATTGAATTAATTTTTTAAAAACTGCAATACCAGCTTTGAGTTTTCAATCCCATTTTTTTATTTATATTTTTTTTTATTTTTTTAATCAATTTTTTGATAAGAATGTACAAATGCCGCTATATAAAAATTTTATTTTTATAAATCAATTTTTTGATATATGTCACAGATGCACTCTGTTTGATTAAATTTTATTTTTATAAATCAATTTTTTTTGATAAGAAATTGCACCGGTGCCCCTGTCTGATTAAAGTTGATGGATTTGCACAGGGATTTGCCTGGATGTAAGATGACGTGGGGGTTGTAGGGATTCTAGTGGTTTTAAGCGGATGGATTTTGGATTTGACATGAATTTCTGTGGGGTGTATGTGGGGGTAGGATGGGAATGTAGGGGGATGTGGGGGATTGCGTGAGGTGTGGGGTAAAAATTTACAGAAATCAAACAGTGAGCCAGAATTGCCTCATTTATACCTACTTTTTGAAAGATTAAAAGGTCCTTCATGACGGACTAACCCTGAGTTAAACCAGGTGTAAGTTAGACTCCCTTTGAGACCGCTCTGCCCTCGAGTAGGGAATTTTGAAAAATGAGTTTTCATTCCTCACTCATTTTCCTCACCGGGACGCCCTCACTGCTTAATTTTTCCTTGCTAAATCGGACTTTTTAAAAATGAGGTTTTTCATCCTCACTCTTTTCCTCAACTGGTACGGACCTCACTGGTAATTTTTTCAATTTTTTTCATTAAGTGATGAAATGAGGTGGAGGTTTTCAAATCATCGTCTGAATTTTTTTTCAATTTTTCATTAATTGAGAAATGGGTAGGCTTTTCCTCCACTGGGGAACGCCCTCAGCTACTTAATTTCCTAAATCAGAATTTAAAAAAATGAGGTTTTCCATTCCTCCTCTGTTTTTTTCCCCGCTAAATCTGCACTAACTTTGAGAATACCAGCATTAGAGTTTGCATTGCTCGCACAATGGGCGAAAGTAGCCAGATAATGGTTCCATTCAAACGATATTTTCCGGGGATTTGAAAACTGATCATAATGGTGGATTTTAGCCATCCACACTTGCCTTCACTCAACGCGTATGTTTATGAGACGGGGTTTTAGCGTAATCCAGTTTTGAAAGTTGTGTGTGTTATACAAGTGTTCCCGTCTTGTGTACTTAATAGAGTGGTACGGACTTAAAGCGTGACATCGGAGAAACAATTGATTCGTGCCTCTTATTCGTAAAGGCAAGCGTCAAACTACGTCTGCCGATGAATTATGAATCCACCATGAGAGATTTGACTGCAGCGAAAATATTATGTGAGATTTTGACCACCACTTATGTTCCAACAGGCTGTCTCAAAAAATGGTACAATCAGAGAATAAGTCGTTTTCATTTTAAAGATTTTGAACCATGCTTTCTAATGCTCTATACCATATTTCATCTAATTTGCTTTTGACATTAACCGCAGTGAGTTCAAATCACTTTTGTGGCACTTTTGGGCAATGTACAACTCATTTAAACATGTTGCATTTGATCATTGTTATGTCGTAATCATCTTCTCAGCATGACAGGGTGTTACAAGCTTTAATTTTGTTCCTATTACTGGTATGACGATATGAAGTACCTTTACTTTTGTTCCTGTTGTTGGTATAATGATATGAAGTACAACTTCTTTCCAACTTCAAATGAAATTGCCCAATAACTGTACCGTTGTTGTTTTTCATGATACTTAAGATGACCCTCTTCAAACGAGTTGAGGCAAGTGAACAGTGCTGATTTCTTTTTTATGCATAATGCCCCATTTGCGTTTCAGATTTCAACATTCACGTCTTCAAGATCACTTATGATACCTTGCAAATCCTTTTCTGACTTGTACGAGTTGCTTTATAAAGTGTTATCCCTTCCTTGGATTAGGAATCCATTTAGAAAACAGTTGAGGTTTAAATAGTTGTTTGAAAAGCATAGAGAAAAGTGGCACAAAATGGATTTTAGCCAACTGCAGCAAAACACAAATATCTATGTATTGCCTACAGTAAATGAAACCAAAGCATGTAAAAACTTTGTTTCACTTCGTTAAGTCATAGCAGATTTCAAAATAAGTGAGACCTCATTAAAAGTTTTAGGTCTGTCTATTCACTGTGAGAGGTAAGAGGACATATTTTAATGGCCACAGGTAGAAAAGTTTATGGTACTCATACAATGTATAGTAATGCATCCAGCAAATATTTCATTAAATGTTGTTATTTGAACATAACTTACCTTTGGCACTGCAAAATATCATTCTTTATCACAGTATTGGAGAAATAATGCATTCTTATATCAATGCACACATAACACAACTAAGTTTTTATTTGGCCATCAAAAGTGGGCCAAACTTGTATTAACAGATCAGCACAAAGGGGATTTGACTAGTCCTTCTATCATTAACAGACTATTGTAGAACTGAATGCATCAGTTTCCAGTAAGCCGATTCTGTAAAGTAACGTTGTATCATGGACACAATATGTTTTTGTAATGGCAACAAAGGCCTAGTCTCCACATGGCCAGGGATTGAACCATCACCGCTATGGAAATATGTATGGAGTCTCACTTAATTTGAAATCTACTATAGCATGTGCTTTTTAAAGGTCCCAGGAAATGCAAATAGAATTGATGTGGTTTGTGTCAAGTCTACAAGGAAGGGCCAGAAAGCATTCAATATTTGGGTTGGTGATGACATCATTGGTGAAACTATTGATTTTTCAGAGAGTAATAGAACATTCCAGGTGACTGGTGTGAATCTATTCATGACACTGACTGAAAATCAATAGTTTCACTAATGATGTCACTGGTAGTGTATTTTTTTTTCTGGCCCTGTTTATTGGAATGGAATGTTCCATAAAGATTTGGAGTAGGTTTATCATCTCATTTCCTGGGACCTTTAAGTTCCTTTAAAATATCATGATGAAAAAAAAGAATTGTCTACTTGTATTCTCTAAATGCAAAAGAGTGAATTTCACTCTTTTAGAGTGACTACAGGGCCCACTCTGAAAAAAGTGAAATTTCACACCTTTCAAAGAACACTTTTTTGGGTCAAATTTTATCTTGATAATTGACAAAATGATATCATTTTATCATTTGTTTAATTATAAAGAGTAAATTTGAGCCAAAAAGCATTCTTTGAAAGGTGTGAAATTTCACTCTTTTCAGAGTGGGCCCTGTAGTCACACTAAAAGAATGAAATTCACTCTTTGCCATTTAGAGAGACAATGTTTTAGAGCGGGGTTTTAGACATGCTGGGCTGTAGAGTATAAGTTGCGACAGTCGTTACAGGGCGGAGCTATTCAATATATTGAGTGCTGAACACAATAACAGTATCGATTTATTCCGTAAAGATTATCAAGGATTAGAATTGCAAATCTGGCACACCAAATCTCGCTGCTCTTGTGGTAAGGTAGCTTACCTCATGATACAGTGGTCTGGGGTTCGAATTCCACTCCTGCTTCTTTGAAAATATATAAAATTTTCATTATTATTTCAGGTTAGAAGGAAAATGATAAGTCCAAAAGAGATCAGTTAGTTAGCAGTGGTGGCGCCAGAGGGGGCACGGGAGAAATTCCCCTTATTTTTTTTTTTGCCCCCTCCCCTGGTCAGAAGAAAAATGACGGATTTTGGGCAAAAATCGGCGATTTGGGGGCCACAAATCACAATTTGTTTGGCAAATATCAGCGATTTGAGGTCAAAATTGGTTAAAAATCTTCAAATTTTGAACGTTTTGTCCACAAATTGCATTCCCCCACCCATTTCACTTTTCCCCCAGAAAAAGAGGTCTTGCGCCGCCACTGCCAGTGAGGGAGACCTACTCTTGGAGCATAGTTGATGGTCAAAAACTACCCCGTGCGCATAGAAAATGCATAGTAACACGAGCACCGCAGAGGTGAAGGTCATGCATTAACTTTTCAAAATACTCGTGCAGTCTATTTAGGTATTTTTCCAGATAGGCAAACCACTTTGAAAGTTGAAGACATGAATGTCATTGTTGACTTCATACTTCAAATTCGATTATATTCATATCTTGATATTTATAAATACCAGGATAGAATGCTTTATGAGAAAATAGAATGAAATGCATTACATGTGCTCTAAGATTATTATATGATGCATATTCCAATAGGATTATTTGAAGTTAATACGACATTTTCAACACTATTGACAAATATTTCAGACGCTCCGACTTCTGGAGGTCTGACAATGAGCGTTGATGGCAACCAATACACATCTGATAGTGATGTCTTTCTTATGGAAGGAGAACATACATTTGAGTGTTTATCAGAAGACACATGCCCAGCTGCAACTATTGAGTGGAAAGTAAATGATGTCATACAAGCAGAGGACATGGGCGTAGAAACTTCTAGTGGTGGATTGTACAACTACCTAAGTACCATAACCAGAAATGTCGAATACAGTATGTGCGGGCAAGTCATTAGCTGTTCTGCAAGCACTCCTGGTTTGACAGGCGACCCACCAACAATTGAAATCAAGATTTTTGTCATATGTAAGTATTAAGAATTCATGAAACCCGTTGGAAAGATGTATAAAAATCTTGCGATGGTAGGTATATATATAATAATATGCCTTTATTGCTCAGTATGTGCATTATTCAAAATTTTGTTGCCTCGTAAACAAAATTAAAATTGGGTGTCGTACCAAAAATGTTCATAGACAATTGTTAAATGCGATTTACTATTTTTTTTCACACAAGTTACCAGTGTAGCATTTGTACAAAATTGTGGTGCTAAAATAAAGGTGGTCTCTTTATTTCATTGCACGTTTTAACTAAGCCTGTGTTTGTTTCAGCTCCGCCCGAATCTGTATCACCTTGGATATCCCTTTCTTCAGGAACTGGTTTATACAGCACCAATGAACCGACAGCCATTCTTGCTAACGGGGCCTCCTATACCTTTACTTGTCGCATAAATAGTGCTGATCCAGATACCAGTCTAGTATGGGTTTTGGAACAACTAGAGAGCGGAGAACGCCAAGAAAATGTTTCAAATGCATTGGAAATGGAGCCCGACTGCTCAGCGGACAGCAAGACTGGCGAAATCAGCTTTGTTGCGGATATTGATGAACATTTTGATCAAGCTTTAACTTGCATGGGCAGCAATGAACATTTTATGATTCAAAGAAAAGTTACCCTCCAAGTACAAGGTTTGACATATTTGGTATGATCCTTAAACCTAAATGTTATTTTTTGCACACTTTTCAAAAACCACGAGGCAGACCCCTGCCTTGTGTTTACGGGAACGTGCTCCTAGATTTAACAACACAAATACCGCTACCTCCTTTTTGCGGTATTCGTCAGGTTACCAGTCATTTTGCTCTACGGACGTAAGGGATACATATAGCAAGATGACCCATGGATCACATCGAATGGAAAGGCGATTTTTGACAACAATGAAAACTCTTGCTATTTGGTTATTTGAATGACATTATTTAGCAGGGGACTGTAGTGTAAGAGTGTGCGCTTCCGGATAAAATTTTTGCACACAAGTACTTTAGGCATTGATAATCCATAAAATTGATGGAAGCACTTGCCAACCCCCCTTAATGGCCCCAGCTTGGGTTTCAAGGTTATACAGGGGTCAAATATGTTCTGAATGTGTTAAAAAGCACACCATGGTGTTTGTCTGGTCACAAGGATTCCAAAAAGGTATAGTATACAAATATTGACTGCTATGAGGGGCATGGTTGAAACTATAGGCCCAAGGTGATCTCGAAACCATACTATGCCCCGAGGCGTAAGCCGAGGGGCATAGTATGGTTTCGAGATCACCGAGGGCCTATAGTTTCAACCATGCTCCGAATAAAAAGCAGTCAATATTTGTTTTATATACCGAATATATAGATTTTTGTCATCTGATTGGTTAAAGAACATTCTAAGCCAGGATGCTAACACAGGCATGACACAGGCCTATCTATATCATGTGTAGGCCATGTCATGGCGTGCTTGCATGGTTCAACAATTTTGTGTAACTTAGGGTCCAAAACTTGTGAAGAATTAGCAATCAACCTTTCTTGTGTTGAGGAAGTGATGTTGGAGTCCAAAACGGATCGCCGTAATCGACTTCTTGCCATTTTTTGTCGGCAAGATTAGTACAATTTTCCTTGCATCTCCGAATTCAGCAACTTTTACACGGTCTGCAGATGCCGTCATCAGTTGTCAAATTATAATTCCTCGAATATCTCTCACGGTGTATTTTACCTGCCGTTTGGTTAGACCTATGAAACTGCATCTCTGATCCTTTCGATCGCATCTACAAGCTCACAGCATGATACTGATGCCATTCCCTTGCTGTTTTTTTCGTATCAGACTTTACTACAGCACAGACTCCCCACAGTAGAGTAAACAAAATAAGGTCTGCTAATTATTCATCTCTTACCACCCAGCTTCAATTTGTACACTCATAATACGAATAGTCCGTTCGACAGGTCTTTTACGCTGGGAAAGAGGGTCCGGGTATGCCCGCTCTTCCCAGGGCATAGTCATTTTTGGTTCAATTCTTGAAGCTAGTGAATTATGCCTACAACTTTTAACCAATTCAGAGACAGGATCTATATAGGAGGTATAGAATATACACATATTTACTGCTCTTGAGGGCAATGGTACAAAATATTTGCCCGAGGTGACTGCAGGACCGTGACCCTACTATTGCCCGAGACCGAAGGTCGATGTGGCAAATAGGTAGGCCCACGGTCTGCAGTCACGAGGCAAATATTTTTGCCGATGCCCGAATAAAGAGCAGTAGATATTGGTTTTGATATAACGCATGAAAATATGTTGCAATTTTATTGGTGGTAAGAACATCAGTTACCTAAAAAAATTAAAAATAAAAAGTGTTATAACTCGGCTAATTCACGTCATGCGATGGGCGGTACGGGCGATTGTTAAATACTGCCGGTACAAAAGGTCCCATCAAAATCGAATATTGACCGGCCGGTCCAAAAAGCTCCCATCAAAATCGACTATTGACCGCTTGACCCGTTATTTGGGTGAAAGAATAAAACTAATTTTATCCAACGTATACAGTTTCCAACCAATAAAATGTCGGAATATTTTCATCGTTATATAATTCCACACTATCTAATTGCTTATAGCTCCGGAGTTATGGGGTAAAAACTGTAAAAATGGTGAAAAAGTCAATTTATGGTGATGTACATGGTCCAAAAGTTAAAAGTCGCTTTGATTCAGTTATATGTGGTGCAAATTGTTTCCCTAGCAGCTTAAAGGATTGAAATAAGGTAATATTTTTTTTGCCTTATTGTTTATGCTTAGTTTTCACGTTATCCACAAAATAGGGTTCCCACATGTCATAGATCCAATAGCTTTGCCAAATATCGGTTGACTTTTATTCGCCCTTTTGGGTTAGTACCACTACCCGACACGTTAAGATAGTCACAACTATTCCTATATTTTCATTCTATTGAGCTAAACCAAAAATTTGGAACCACAAATTTACCAAAATTTGGAGCAACTTTTAATTTTTGACCCCTGTACAAACCAAAATTGACTTTTTTTAACGATTTTTACAGTTTTTACCCCGTAATTCCTAAACTATAAGTCACAGGTAGTATAAATTACACCTTTTTTGGAATCCTTGTTACCAGCAGACATCATGGTGTGCTTTTCAACACCATCGGAACATTTCAAAATTTGACCCCTGCTACCTGGAACCAAGGCGGGGCCAGGAAAGGGGTGTGGCAAGTGCTTCCATCAATTTTTTTTGATTATCAAATGTAATAAAGTACTTGTGTACCAAAATTCACAATTTTATCCGGATTTGCACACTCACATAAGATCTGTTCACTACAGTCCCCCACTAATTGTGGGCAACCCTTATCCAGTACTTGACCAGTATTGGTTGGAAAAGAGAAGGTTATTTAATGGATTGAAAGGTTGCAATTACATAGAACAACTTTAGTCACCATTACTAAAACCAAATTAGCAAGCAAATCAGGCTTTTCGCAAAAGTGTCGATTCAGCTTTGAGAATGAATTAGGTCTGTCGATATTCCTAACGCTCGCGGTGATGGCGATAATATTTCTTCTAAAAAATGTGACTAATAATGTATATGAAAATTCTTCATATACATTTTTAGTCCACTAACATTTTTATTACGTTTTCTGTTACGTTTTTATTACGTTTTCTATTACGTTTTTATTACGTTTTCTATTACGTTTTTATTACGTTTTCTATTACGTTTTTATTACGTTTTCTATTACGTTTTTATTACGTTTTCTATTACGTTTTTTTTTCATACTGCCAATTACGAAAAAAAACGTAATAGCGCCATCGTTAGGTCACCATGTCAGAATTTATACTTCAACCCAATTTGATAGTTTTGCCTAATTGTCATTGTTAGCACATCACGACCACTATCTGCCGATCGGGCGCAATGAAACTTACGTGATTTTGGAGCCAATATAGGAAACATAGTAAGAATGGGTTGAAATGATACATGGATTTGGTAATTCACCCCCATGCCGTATGAAAATGCCGGGTGGTAGTCTAGGAGTTGTTGACACAACGTTGTGAAACATAGTAGTTAAATGTGAGGGTTGCGTCATGTAAAAAATACTATTGCTAATTTATATACATCTGTCAACTTTCATCCTTAAAAAGTCTTTAGTTTCATCTTTTCATTTCTAAAACAGTTTGCTTTTTCGTTATGCAGGCTGTTTGTATATTGTTATAACGAGAGAATCCAATGCAGTGCAGGTTCGGGTGCAAAGACCGCCAAATGTGGGAGATCTTTGTTCAAAATATAACAGGGAGGGTCCAGTAAGCCTTATTTTTTTTTTTTCTTTCTTGAAGCAACGTTGGAGCCTCATCGTGTGTTTGTGACGTGTGAGTATGTGTGTGCGTTTGTAGTGTGTTGTGTGCGAGTGTGGTGTGGTTGCGCGCCGTGCGCGAGCGAGTGTGTATGTGTGGTTGTCCGTGTGTAATATTGCTGTAAATCTTACTTATTGGCGTTCTTAGATTTGAATGCTGTTTGCAAAATCTACGGTCGCAAATTACATTAATGTATTCAGATATCGTAGTCTGCCAATATCATTTCTAATGCGTTTGGCAATTCTTCACCATTTTGTTTAGATGAAACATGTTAAATTGTATATAAGCCATTTAAGAGCTTAGTAGGATTTTGCATATGATAGAGTATTCAATTGTAAATGTTTGCCGGGAATGTTTGCAATTTAAAACCTATATAAATTAGAATAATGTCACACTTATTTTTTACTTATTTAATTTTTTCTTAATTTCAATCAAAATCCTTAGATGTTTGAACAACCTCCGATCAGTTCCAACGGTGGCCTGCAGTTTGACTTGAAGCCGTACTGTTGCCTTGAAATTTGACCAAGACGTAACGCAGCAATAGTTCTCCGTTGCCTTAACCGAAACCCGCTATTTGATGACACTGAGTCCGTTATGCTAACCAACATTATCTGAACCCAATGGAGGTATATTAGGGGCGTGCAACAATGCCACCATCGTAATCTTAGATGATGACGGTAAGGTAGTTTGTTTAACATTCAAATGTAATAAATAACCATGTTCAAGTTCGTAGTACATACTTCCACTTAAAATCCCGCTTCGATATGTTAAAGGGCAAATGCATTAATTTTAGGGGAAGTTAGACAATACCGTCGGAAGAAGTGTTTCATGGAATAACTTTGTTATTATTGGTCCGGTACGTGTATAAGAAATATGTACGTATCGGTGCAGCAAGGGACCTTTAGCCGTAAATACGGATTTCTTGGTGTATCAAGGTACCTTATTCAGCCATACGTGCTTACAGATTTCTTGGTGCATCAAGGTACCTTCAGCCGTAAGCACTTACAGATTTCTTGGTGCATCAGGTACTTCAGCGTGAGCCACTACAGATTTCTTGGTGCATCAGGGCCTCAGATGTAGGTACTGTACTTACAGTTTTCTTTGTGCATCAAGGGTACTTCAGCAATAAAATACTACAGATTTCTTGAGGCAACAAGGTAACTTCAGCCATAAGTACTTACAGATTTCTTAGGGCATAAGGTGCAACAGAGAGTTTTGGTGCGGGCACCCATATATTGTGCAATATGTAGTGATTTCATATAGATAGACCCCAATAGATTCCTTAGCTTGTCTTTGGTTTACGAAATTGCCTTGAAACCTTGAAAGTGAAACAAAATGCGATTGTCTGCTTCTTAATTTCAATTTAAGAACATAGGCTGAATTTTGTTATTGCTCCTATACGAATTAGAAATGCCACAATTTTTGTACCAAAGAAATATTTTTCAGCTTAATCCTTTTACACATTGGGGACATTTCTATAGAAAGCTTTACATTAGTTGCAACAATTGATTTGCACATTTTTTAGGGACACCTGTTATGTGAAATCTCTCCGTTGCACCTTTAAGCTTAAATATTTAACGATTCCTTGGTGCATCAAGGACCTTGTACCTTGATGCCATAAGTACTGAGAGGTTCTTGGTGCTCAAGGTACCTTCAGCCGTAAGCACTACAGATTTTTTGATGCATCAAGGTACTTTCAACTGTAAGTTCTTGGTTTAAATTCAACTCGAATGGTCTTTAAGTTCAATTGTAGTTAAATGCTAAAATGCTCATTTATCAACTGACTCGATGGATATTCACCACATTGCTCCAAAAGGATTCCGTTGGAAGAGAGTGCATAATGGGGTTGTGTGCAGGAGGAAAGAGGGCCAAACTCTTCTAGAATCTACTCTCTAACAGTAAACGAGTGCAAATTTCACTCCCAAAAGAGTGACACTCTGCAAACCACTCCAAAATGAGTGGTTCTGTACTTAAAAAGAGTGAATTTTGCCACTCAAAAAGAGCAAAAATCACTACAAAAAAGGTGGAAATCCACTATTTTGGGTGATGTTCATCTTTGAGTGGGGAATTCGCATTTTTCAAGTACAAACCACTCATTTTGGAGTGATTTAAAGAGTTCTCACTCTTTTGGGGAGTGAAATTTTCAATCGTTTACATTTAGAGAGTAGGGATAATTAAGAATACCATTGAAACATTTGAATAAATGGTTCGGACTCTTTGTCAAAAAATATCTGGGCATCACCAAAGGTGCTCGCACTCAGATGATCCTTCTGAGCCTTTGGTCAAGAATAATAGGTTGGTCACGTGAGCAGACAAATATAATGCTACTAGCTACTGCAACATTGATGCTCTTGTTCTACCTATCATAAAGCTCTAAATTAACCTTTAGAAACGGGGGGTAAGGAATATTTTTAACAAAAGTAAATTGCATTGCAGGTCAAGGATTACGATTCGAACCTGAGACGGAAAGTGTCGAAACATAAAAGCCTGCTACGAACAAAATTAAGCGGGTTCAGACTGGTAACTATGCCTCGCTTTTTTTACTAATTGATTATAGAGTGTTTTATACGTTTACCCAGCCAATTTACAATACGTGGAAATCAGACAATGAAGTGGCTGTCATCATCAAACGTGAAGGAAACCTGAACACCCAGGGAAGTGTTGGTACGGCTTGCTCTTCCATAAAGGGTGTTTGGAATCACTCCCATAATGATTGCACTGTTGCCTATACTGTACTGTAGTAAACACATATCAGTACTGGGGTCAACAGTATCACTAGAAGTGTAAGAAAACACCACAAGACATTTCATGATCATGCTAAAAATCCATATGTACTTATGCTTGCGCGGCTAAAATGAGCGTAGAAGTACGGGTTTTTGTGTTAAGAATAGGTTTTTGTGGGATCACGTGGGATTGATCAATACACCCTCTGTTCTTTACCTAGGGTTTTTCGTAATCCAGTTTAAAAAAGCTCCAGCGCGGGTTTTTTTTTCCGTTTGTAGCGGTTTTGGGGGGGCTTATTTCCTATTTGAACTGTTTATTATGCATGCCTTCTGCCACACCACATTCGCAGTACTAATTTGCATATTTTTCTGATTGACTAATAGCGATCTCGAAAACAAATGAAACGGACGGAAAAAACATACACAGCAAGATTCCTATTCATGGTTTAACCCAGAGCTTAGGTTCTCCATGTGTACCCTTAGCTCTACTCCAAGGGTACCCCTTGATGCATTATTGATGCAGTACCTACAACGAAGTACTTGCGAAGTACCCAAGCCACTGGGTGTATAGCAGCTATGTTTACTTAGCAGTACCCATCCTATAGTGTACTCTGCAGTTGCCTGCTAGGTGACTGACAGGTATCCATGTAAGCCATCAGTAGTGGAGTACCACTGCAGCTACTCCTTGGGAGTACCTTCAGAGGTACTCCCCTACCGGCTGCCTAGTAGGCAGCACTTTGGACCATAGAGGGCGCCAAACATTCCATTGTTGTTTACGACTTTCTGATCATTTTCAAGCTTAGTGACATCTATATTTGAGTTGGGCATCACCAAAAACCTCTATATATGACATTTTGTATAAAAACATGTAACATATGTGACCAAAATGTTAAATAATGGATGAAATCTCACAGAGCTCAAAGCTCATTTGCATGGGAGTACCTGCGTGGGTACTCCCGCATGGGGTGACTAGTGGTTAAGCTACTGCGTGTGTACCTAAGTGGATGATTACCCCCACTTTTGCGGCCGGCGATGTGGTGCCCATGCGGGTGGTAACTCTGTGGCTTCTTAACAGGTACTTCAAAGGTACTCCCATGAAGAAATTGGTTGTGTACTGTTTCCCAGTTCTTCCGTAATAGATTGATAAGACCACGCTGACAATGTGCTTATCTCTTTCAAATAAAGGTTTGAATTATGTCAGCACAACGGCAAGGCAAGGAGACGATTATACTGTTAGAGCAGTAATACTGTCCTTTTTCCTCCGGGGTCGACGGAAGAACGTTTTTTCATCGTGCCAATTGATGACTTTGCGGTTGAAGATGTCGAGAAAATCGAACTTTATTTGGTGAATCCTGTGAACGGACGTGTTGATGGAATTCGTACAACAGATGTCGACATAACGGATGATGATGGTATGTGCGATTAGTTAAAATGACACTAGCACATTTGAAAAATAGTTCGCCCGGAAGATTTTTCAAAAGTGATATTTTATGGTTGTAAAGATTTTATATACATTAGCCCTCACCTGAAAATGTTTAGCACCAATTCAGCCAAATTAATGTCGCCGGCGACATTTATTCAGCAGACGACGGAAATGGCGTTTAACACAAGAAAACACACGCCGGAGCCTGATTCCCATGGCATAAACCCTGTTTAAACCGGTCTGTGACCCTGGTGGTTTTAATATCAATGAGTGCAAAACTTTTCGCTATGATATTCATGTAATAGACATATTTGTTGATTAGAGTTACGGCAAACTTAAAGTTGGCCTACAAATTACCTGGATATCTTTAGCCTCTTATTAATTTCCCTATCTGTTTTTGGGTATGTTACTTTTATATGTAAACTATATCTCTATTCTTCCAATGGCCTAGTATCATTTGCGATCAAATTGAAGAAATTTCATATTTTGTGAAAATATGCCAGTGCCGCTTTAAGTGCGAAGCGGTCTACTTCGAACCGACAATGTTGATTTACATAGTTTCACACTGTGTTGTATTATTGCCTCAACAAATCGCCTGTCCGATTGCCTGTTCGATGTTGTCCTTCGTTTAACTTCTTTAAAGGTGTTGTCCTTCATTTAAACTCTTCTTCGTTATCCTCTTAACTCTTTTTGGAGTGATTTTCACTCTTTTTGAGTGGAAATTCGCTCTTTTTAAGTACAAACCACTCATTTTGGAATTTGGAGTAATTAACAAGAGTTTCACTCTTTTGGGAGTTAAGTTTTCACTCGTTTAGGCCCTACATTTAGAGAGTAGAATTTTAAATAAAAAGGAGCGCGAAAACGAAAAGCGCGCAAGGCGCGAAAACGCGTGCATGTTTTTAAGCCGCAGCTACCCTTACAAAGTATATACACCCCCCCCCCCCCCCCCCCCCCCCCCAACATATTATAATACACCCTATATTCTTTGTATCAGCAACATTTTGCCTGGACGTCTTCCCGACGGTTATCGTGGAAGATGTAGGGAATATCGTTACCGCCACAGTGACAAGGAAAGGTTACCTCGATAAAGAAGTAATTTTGTGTAAGTTACATTTTAACTGTCTCATGTTTAAGGGGAGAAGGAGTTCCATATAACTGATCACGAGCCAGTAAAATCGCAAAATATACAAATAAGTACAAGTTTATTCATTATCATGTTTTGAGTGAAAATATCGGATCCAAGACATAATGATAAAATTTGATGATTTACGCCCAATATTAATTGGTCTCGCTATGAGTTTTAAAATATTGGGCTCGACTGCGTTTCGCCCAATATTTTTTGCAACTCATAGTTCGACCAATTAATTTGGGCTAAATCGATCCAATTTTATATCATACTTGCCTTGACATATGATATCATAATGTCACGACATCTTTTGTGGATGGCACTACCAATAGATTAGGCCGAAGCCCGAACTTTGTGGTTATTTATTTCATATTCGTTTTACGCATTTTTAATTTGGACATTGAAACTGCATTACACACACACATAAAACACCATACACTGACCTACTGACTTACTATTTACTGACTGACTGACTGACTGATATTACTTACACACATATACACGTGGGTATATACATTCAAACAGATATAGTGTGTATAATATATTATATATAGGATATTATAAATTATATATATATATATATATATAATATATATATATATAATAATATATTATATATATATTATATAATGGTCTACGTTTTTGAAGATCAGTATAAGAAGGGTATACCGTGAAACTCAGGGGAGTAACGGTTGCCTTTCCAGAGGGTCTATACTTTGACATTTATATCTATGTGTGTGGTGGGCATGCCGTGAGTGTGCGTGCGTGTGGGTGTGTATATGTGTGTTAGTGATATGTATGTGATAGGTATGTATGTATTACACACACATAATAGGTTATGTGTTTTTCACCACAAGATTTACGTATGTGACCGTCTTCGAGAAAGAAAGAAGAGAGCTGTGACGACACCACTTTAGATGTTATTCCTCGTGGTTAGTGATCATATGTAGTCCCGGGCACTCAATTGTGCTAGCGTACCAATTATGATTACAAGAGATGATGAAGTTGAATCTGTACTGAAACGTTCGGTAAGAAAGCTTTATGGATACCAGAAGAGGGCTATTGGCGAGCAAACTCAAATGGAGGTCACAATCCGTGACGATATGGATATCCAAAATAATCAAGGTGCAAAGCAAAAAACATTAATCTTATGAAATATTATTTCTGCATTCCCCTGTTGTCAAAATTAACCATAAATAATGCCCAAAGATAATATCAAACATTAAAAATACGGCAAGTTTAGTAAGTTTGCAAGATGCAGGTTAATTTGACTCATAACATTACCTAATATGCACGTTGACAACCCCCTATACTCTTCAACCTACTTCCTTTCACCAAATTACAACATTATACATCTTTACGGAAAATTGCAGATGTGGCAGCTGACATTTGACAAATTTAAAAGAATTGCCCCTTTAATTAGCGCATTTGCATACTAACCCGCATATATCATGCACTTAAAAATTCACTGAAAAACGATGCCATGGTATGTAGACTGTCCCACAGTCTCGGCTCTGTTCACGGATTCAGGGCACAGTAGTTCAAAGACATAAAATCACAACTTATTATTGGAATGCACTTTTACAAACCAGTCAACCCTCACCAACAAGGTGCATCCAATATACAAAACAAAAAAAACTAATATCCTACAAAAAATACAAGAGATCACTGGGCTCTCCCTGGACCCTTGGACAATCGTCATTTTAATACTGCGCTGACACCTTTTTTACCTCAATGGCCACCCATACGCACTCATACGAACCAACTTGTTCACGGATTACGGCGGGTCGGTAGGTTCGGTACGGTAAGTAAGTATGGCCTGTTTCTAAAATTGAAAACGAAAATTGAAACCAGCGTTTGAAATTCTTAAGACTGGAATATAAAATACCGAATGTATGTGGGACAAGGGAAAAGGGATTGCGGCCAGTAGCGATTTTGCGTGTTAAACTTTCCTGTATTCACGGGAGTGACAAAAGTCTGTGGAGCGGTTGACTCAGAGATGTTAGCTTCATTACCAGTCGTTTAACCACCAAGACCCTGAGAGGGGGCGACATGGATATGATGAGCTTTCGTTTGTAGCCGAAGGAATTTTTAAGTATCCGATGTACTGTTTCAAGAAAGATACAACACAAAACAAGGCCAATCTAACCAAAGTGGAACAACCAGACAACATGAATTGCTGTCGCGAAGTCCCCCAGGCCAGGGAGCCAGTTACCGCGATAATCATTTCGTTCAAACCACACGCGTGTTTATAATTTACCACAATATTTAGTTTACAGCAGCATCAACGTAAATTTCTTTTGTAGAGGACGAAAATAAAGAACATGCACTTGTACGTATCGCAAACAGGTGAATTCAACTGAAATCCATTTTTTCATTATGTTTTTATTTGCAAAACCCTAATCGTTTATAACGGGACCTCAACACTAATCGGGAGTGGGCATAAATGGTAATTAAAGGCAAACCACGCATTCTCGAACCAATTGTTATTTTGAAAACTAATCGTTATAACGACTCGAACTAATCGGCGTGAATTAAATGTAATTAAAGGCAAAGCACGCGTTCTCAAAATACGCCCCCCTACCCTGTGACGAAATTATTTCCGCCGTGGCTGAAGGTATGAACTTATCACATGTTCGTGTGCAAATGGACTAGGCAAGGAAAATTAATATGTTGGTAATGCATGATACTCCCTAGTCCTAGTATTCCAATTTCTAATGGGTTTAGGCTTTATTACAGTATAGGCTTTTGCTTGATTTCTTTCATTCCAGGTCTTATACACCAAAGAGACTTAGGTGGCTCACTGTGATGATTAATGGTGTGTGTTGTCCCCACCCTAGGTCCAATTGCACAAAAAACTGGGGCGCTCGCGTTACTTACGCCTTAGTTACTTGGTATTACAGCATCATCTTTAATCAGCCCTAGTGCACTTGATATACATGACCATTGGTTGGTTCTAGTGTTACATGTATCTTGTATAGAGTTCGTA